>JPYR01000463.1:35978-61687 GCA_000775305.1 Belgica antarctica
AGACGCTTTCTTATCGTAAACCGACTCAAAGATATCCACTAATGAGGTCAAATTAAAGTGCTTTCGAGCGAGTGCTGCTTTTTCGGGAGGCGTTAAAAGGCGGTAAGGTCGAGTATCTATCGTTTCAACACTTCATAAGTTCTCAAATTGATATCGAAGACAATATCGAGCGAACGGTGGGGTGAAGCCAACAGACAGACCTACCGCAGATACATTGAAAAGGAGAATAAGGTGCCGTAATTAGCTAAAACGAAGTGAAAAAGAGCGAAAGTGAGGTTTTATATTATGAAAGGATTATAAGAAAAGCTTTCAAAACGTGGTCGGAAGTCAAAAGAAGTAAGTCTTAATCTATCTTTTTCTTCATCACGCTTTTTGTTTGTGCGTCTCCACCTCCAGCAGAGCCCAAATTCCTTTTTTTATTGCGATGGTATCATTAGAAAAGCTACCCCTGCTTAGCACACACCAAAAATTGCCCAATTAAACTTATTACCTAAACGGTTCACTGCGTGGAATGGGAACCATACGATGTGAGAAATCGATAAAATCAAATTTTCATTTTTTATAAAATCGTTCGGTGCTTATGTGTTCTGTTGAAACTTTTATGTGCCACTGACAACCCATATTACGGCTTCACCAGCAACTCGAGAGTTACGGCACCACCAGCAGAACCGAAGGGAAAAAGTTTCGGCAAAATAAAATGTAAGAGCGTGAGAGTGAAGTGAAAGATAGCGGTCTGTGCCGTCTTATCGAGCACTGACGTCAAATAATTGGTTCAGATATGAATAAATCTGTCGAAAAGTTTATTGATCAATTCTCGATAACAGAAGCTTAGGTTCTTCTTCTTCCGTGTCAAGTATGTTCCCCTAGTTCTGTTTCAACATAGAAAACTCGGAAAATCTTTGAAAATCCATTTAAATCCATACCCAGAAATCTTCGGGTTTTCTAAGGACTTAAAGTTTTTAGATTTATGAACCTTAACTCGTGAGAAAATCACACCAATAGTTTATAAGTTAATTTACTGTGAAAACCCAATTAATTGGGTACTTGGCTTGACTTTTTAAGGCCTTTTTTGGAGACATCAAACGATCCATTCAGGTCGATGCCATGACAAGCCTATGTTGGAGACAAAAGCGAGAAAATGTATTTATTCCGATTCGATGGCGGCAATAAATTACCAATGATACAGTGAATATACACATTAAATATCCCTCGAGATTTTTACGCAAATGCGCGCAACAAAGCACAGCGGCGATATTAATTTATTGTGTGAGATTCGGCTGTTTTTTTCGAAACGGTGCCTGGAGTTGAAACTGTCAAAATTTATGGTGCGACACTCTGAATAAAAGACCGCGTCAATAGCGCGCACCAAAGGCAGTAAAACGAAGTAGAATGGAGAAATCGACAAACTTTCGCATGAGATGCTTATCTAAGTCATCTAATCATTCAGGAAATAATGGACGGAATTTTCGGTCGTTAAATCATTCACGCTACGGCCACGAAAAAGATTGTAATTAAAGTCTGAGTGAAAAATCGTTGGTATTAAAATAAATTCACACAAATTTTTCAATCAGCAATCTGCTTAAATGCAATTAGGATAATTATGCGCGAGAAATTATTCGGAAAATTGAAAATCTTACGCAGCGACAATGAATTTTGGCTTTAATTTTGCTTTCCTTTTCATTTTTTCTCGACAATCACTGTGATTGTCAGAAAACTCGTCCGAACGATATTGACGCTTAATGTTTTGTGTAATGAGGGTTCGGGTTTGTGTTTGCCGGGGGCGGAACCGATAGAATCTATAGAAAGACTGAGAATGCAAAGCATCGGAAAACTACATAAACTTGAAACTGTTATCCAAGTCAGTCTATTGAACTAGAAATGCCATAAATTTGATAAAATATCATCTCGCAGCTGAGACACCAGGTTGAACATAAAATGTAAATATTTGAAAGTTTTATTATAAATTAACAAAATTAGATTGTCAAAAATGTCAAGGATTCGAGTGATGCTTGAAACTATTCCAAATAAATATTTAAGAGAATCAAGTCGAGCAGTTATCCTAGAAACCAAAGCGACCTTACTTTGGGGGTGTCGGCTGGTGATGTTGAGACAAATTCGAGGTTAAATTTGTTCATTTGTCACAGATATTTTAATTTATTTTACAAAGTCATATGAAATATGAAACATTTGAAAAGAAAGTCGTAAAAAACGGTCTCCTTTGCAAGTCTCCAAGCGCTATAAATCAAGATTAACGTCCAAAAACTCGATCATAAATTGGGAAAACCCTTAAAACAACATCATTCACGAACCTTTTTCGGAATCCAAACTTGAATGTTTACTTTCCATTAATGAAACGAAAGGTAGAAATTTGTCAGATGAGGTCGTTACCAGGACTGTAAAACGGAGTTTACAAGTTCCAGAGGCATTCTCCCATTAAAAGGAAAATTTTGTGACTGTTGTGACAACCAACATCCTACGCAATTCTAAACAATTGAGTTGTAATGTCATAAAGCAAAAACGGAGATTCCTTCAAGTACAGAAAACCGACGTAAGATAAAAATCCACTCTATTATTAAGAGATAAACAATTTTGCACGACATCCAAGAGTTTTTCCTGCGAGCTCTTTCACATCGGAAAATGCTGTGTTTTTCTGTTCAAAGCAGTTCTGTAATTTCTAAAAGTACTTATTTCGGAAAAAACGATGATGATTATGATAAAAGGGAGGTTCACTCGCTGTTTCTCCAGCAAGAATGAAGAAAACTAAGTTATACATTTACAATTCACAGAGATTATCCGTCAAGAGATATTATTCCCCCGTCTAAAGCAGCATGTAAAACAAAATAGAAAAGCTCCACGGGATGGACTTTTATACTTTTCACTTCGTGCTGCTTAACTGATTGAATCTCAACGTTGCTTCCGGAAGATGCTATTTCCATCACGGCACGGTTCGAATGTTTTTCTTGGACGAACGCGTAGTTTTTTGGGCATGATGAAGTCAATTTCATTCCACATGTTGGTGAACGAGTGTGTGAGTGAAAAATAGCTCGACTAATTTCCATTAAATGAAATACACCAGATTTTTTCCGGAAAAAACGTCGGAAGTGTACAATAAACATGGACGTCACAACACAGCCAATAGGTTTGAAACCACATGAAATCGTAGCGGAAAACTCTGAATAGAAATTAATTAGTTACGGAACGTGATTATGTTTGACAGGAGAGAGACTCAACTGACGGTCGGTTTAATTTGAGTGTGGTTAACAATGCTGTTCAGGACTGTGCTGTTCATTGGAGTTGTCCCGAGCTTTGAAAAATCGCTTATGCTGCCACTTGAATTCATACATCATGGCATAAACCTCTTTTGCGTTGTGCTGTTTTAATTGATTTTTTTTAAAAATTTACGCTCAAACCTATTTGAAACTCTTAAAGCTCCCCAGGGATCTAGAGAGCTTAAAATATTCAATATCGTGGCATGCACAGCACAAAAAGTCCATTAAATATTTACAGCGCCAACATTTCTTGCCTCATTTTGGCAGAATCATGAATGCGTCCGACAAACTTCGTCGTTCAGATAAATTTAGTAAAGTCTAACTTTGACCGAAGTTCTGCTTGGAAAATCCTGATGTGTGAAAATTTATATTAAAGTTTTGTGGGAAAACTTGGCAATCAAATTTATTTTCGAGAGGGGAAAAAATTAATCAAGAAAGTTTGAAACAGGAAATTCGAAAGTGCAGAGCTGTCGGGGTTGCAGCAGGTTCAGTTTGAATTATCAATAATAGCAGGTCAGATGAACTTTTGAGGGTGCAATTTGAAGATCAAATCATGTTTTAATAACGTGTTCGATATTGCACTGCTTTTTCCAATAACAAAGCCAACGAACGTCAAACCACCTATCACGAACACGAATAATTTCATGGTTTTACAGAAATTCAGAATGAAAGTACTTGCAACATGAGAATTATAAATACGCCATTTAATTACAGCATAGAAAATGAATAGCGGAAAATGCAACAATCTGTTGGGCTTTCATGCTGTGCACGTCATAAAACGCTCGCCCTCCGTTTCATGTAACATTTTGTAGCTCCACATTCTAGCTCCACATTACGGTGAATGCTAATTTCCTTCGTCACACATTTTTCATTGCCATTTGCTTCAAACGCCAACACAATACGAGCGTGGAGAATGGAATTTGATTTCAATGAATTCACACCACAGCTAGCTTAGTCTAATCGCACCACAATCATAGCGTCCCCATCTACTGCACAAGACTTCATGTTTAGAACGAACAGTTGCTCGCTTCAATTTTTGACAAGCTCATATTCATCATGACTGAACTAAACAGAACGGTTAGTAGGCGCAAACAAAAGCGGAAGAGTGACGAGAAAAAGGATTTTGTGCAAGCCCGGTTGAGACTAATTGTTTTGCATGTTCTGCTAAATAAAAAGCGTATACATCAACATCAGTACTGATTAGGGAAGCAAATGTTGAAAATGCAAAAGCAAATTACTCCATTGCCACCCCCTTTCCACCCAACCCTTTCTTTCACACATGCTGCGAACAAAAATTTACTCGCGAAGTATTCACATAAATTACATTATTTATTTAAATAGAGAAGCACACTCATTGGCATCATAAACGCCGCTTAATACTTACAGTCGAATACGAGCAAACTTTTGGCAACTTGTTTCGCAACCTTCTGACAGCTATGGTGACTGCTTATCATTAATTCCACGTATTTTGGTTCGGCAGTCAAACTGAAATCCAATTTGACAGCAAAAAAACATTTCAATAATTCGTTCGGCTTGCTGTTTGTAAAAGCTACAGTTTCCCTAGCATTTGTTGCTGCTCATATAGCATTAATAATTGAGTCACTTTAGTGCCATTCAGGGAAAGCAATTATATTGTATAATATGATATGTAGTTATAAATTTGTCTCCGTGTAGACCCAAAATCAAGAGAAAGAACGAACGATGTAAAATGATTTTATAGCTGAATAACATTAAATCAATAGATGCATGTGGGGATTGTTTGGGTAATCGGTGACGGTTTAACTAAATTACAGTATTTTTGCTTCAAATGTTTTTCTTCTTTTGTAAGGAGTCGACCCAAATATTTTCCGGCAATGTGAATAATTGTCTTCAAAGCTCCGTTCAAACTTGTCGGTGAACTTTTCTGGAACTTTTTACATATGCACAGGAAAACTTAAATTCGTAATAAATTAAAAAGTTTTTCAATCTCATAAGATACTAGCCAACTTTCGTATAGAGTAAATTCAATTTGAATTCTTATAGATTAGTTTTATCTGAGTTGTTATTAAATTAATTTATAAAGCTATTGCCGCTACATCAACTATGAACGCCACTTAACGGTAGTGATTGACAGCAAAGAAGACTGGAACATCGGTCGTGTAAGCGCTTGTGTTCATGTATTAAAAAGTTGTGTGATTTAATTACTTAGAAACTGCTTCACAATGGCAGTCAAGCTTATAGATGAAAAAGGCTCATGCTATGGTGAAATTAGATTAGCGTGAAGTTTCTACTTCGGGTGGAAGTTTTTGAACGTTCTCGAGAATGATTTTCAGCTTAGCTTCAAATAATCATTGCTCTCTCAACTCGACACAAAGTTAGTCGTTCGTAGTGCTTGTAACAAACTATGTTCTTAAAACCACATAAACCAACCGAAATCGCTTCATTCCCCTCCACTTCAACCACACAAGCTCACAAGGCATCAAAATTTAGGCACATCGGGTAATGATAACGTTTGATTTTATTGTCAATATATTTAACATGCACGGCTCCGGCATGGAAATCGAAAATATTCTCATGCAGAGGGAAGTAGAATAAGAGCTTACGCAATGACAATTTCAGAGCTTTCATGATCGTTCAATTCGTTTGTAAATTGATCTAGATTAGATGCGGAAAGGGAATGAATATTTATTACGAGCTCAGTTCGACAGCGACAAGAAAAATCGGAAAACGAAGAAGAAATGTCGTGAAAGGATTTAAAAGAATTGAGTCGCTTTTTGACAATCGAACGAATGAAAGTTCAACGCTTTCCTGAAAGTGCCTTAATCTCAGTAATGGATTTAACTTTTACACGATTTTCCAAAGGAAATGCCATATCCGGGCACCTTCACCAACTTTTAAAGTTTTTGATCGCTTTTCGCACTTTAGCTTTGATCAATTCGCAGCACTTTGTTAAAGTAAGAGCATTCAGTGAGATTAATTTTTCTTTCGAACTCACGGCTCAAGTTTTCTATGAGAGACACACTTCTGGTTAATTTCAATGGCACTTGGTAACACAATCTTCTAACATTTTTCAGATGACTGGAGAAACATGAATTCTCGAAGCTGGAAAAGTATTGTGGAATGATAAAAGAATTTCGGATGATATTTCACAAGAATTTTCACTCCATTGTTCTGTAGTATGAACTTCAAACATTTTTTTCTGCGCTTTTGACAACAAAAGCAAGCATACTGAAAAAGCTCAATTGGCACGAAGTGTTGAAAACTTTTTGGGTTTTTTTGTCGGTGATAAATTTTCCTTCAAAAGGTTCTCTCCTAAAAAGGTTCTCAACGAACTTGAAAAGAGATGTAAAACTGAAAAATCCCTCGTAGCAGCAGAAAAATTGGTTGATGCGTGCTTTTCTGCAATTTCTCCCAGCTTGGATTTGAGTTTATCCGAAAGCTGCGCAAAAATAATTAATTTTATTGTTTGTGTTTGTTCTTTTGTTCTACAGAACCGAAATTCATCATTTTTATAAATCTCATAATTACTCGACAATTTTTTCTGGCACTTGAAAACTTCAGCTCGACTGCAAACACCCGTTTGTGTCACCACCATCAACGCGCCAACAAGCAAACAAACACACAAAACAAAGTAAAAATCACAAACTAAATTTACACCCGTGGAAGAAACAAAAAAAAATGTTTTATGTAAGCTTCTAAAGTTTCAAGGGCCGTCATTAAATTACGTTAATTTTGCATTGTCATGCGCTCAAGCTTAGCTAAGGATGAAAAACAAATTAAAATTTATTAATGAAATTTGCATTTTCTTCGTTCCCAAAACTTTTCACAACACCTTACAAACAAATGCTGGTTTTTAGGCAACGTTCGTGATGTGAAAATGAAAATTTATATATGCGTAAGCAAACAATAAAAAGAAAACTCACGGAGTACTGATTGTTTAACAGGAAGAGTTCCTAAGCATAAATATATGCAGCGTTCTATATGATTTTTTATTGCTGAAAGAGTATTTTTAATAAGCTTATGAGTTTTTCTACTTTTTGCGCCCGTAATCACACATACTCGTGGAAAATCATAACATTTGCATCTTGCCGAGGTGGAAACGACACACAAAGTCTTACATTCTTCGACATCGCATCCAATTACACTTTTCTTCCGCTTCCAAAAATCATGTCATTATTTACCTGAAGACGCTTTTCTTGCGATAAGACGAAGCTTGTTTTCCCCTCCAAGGTTAGGCGATGTGAAAAATTGAGAAACTGTCGTTTTTTCGTTCACCGTTCATTAAAGGTGAAAAATTACAGGTCCTAGAACAAATCACAGTGAAAAATGTTCGGAGTGCGAAAGTTGAAGAAACAAGCAATAAAAGTTACGCTAAACTTTACAATTTTACCTAACGAGCCGCTTCCGTTCTCATTTTAATTCGAAATGGGGACATTTGCCAAGCCACTGTCATCCATTTCCACCCCGGCGGAGAAATATTATTGGTCTCCGTCCGGCTGGAGCTGGTGTGGGCGCAAAGAGCTTTAAAAAAACATTTCCACTAAGCACATCACTAATCGCATCATCATTACTCCTGTTTTTATTTGAAAAGCTCTTTTTAATTTGTAGAGAGTCCTTTCTAAAATGTCTACGGCCCGAGATCTCCGGCACTCGTTACACACAATGGCATAATCAAATAAACGCAAAAGGATATTTCTCGGCGCTTCCCTTTTTACGCTGCTATAACTCTGTAACCCCTTTCAACGGGGAAAAGGCCGCATTTCTAACCAGCAACGTTTTTATCGTAAGATGAACAGAGATGCGTCTACGAATAGGATACAATGGAACAAGATAGTAACGGCACTTTTTCCTTCCATATCTTTTTGCTTCTTGTTCATTCAACAAGGTTTTCTCATTATAGTTCTCTTCGTTTTTGTGCCTTTTCAACATCTGACGATCCCTTGCAATGCTGCTCACTTGCTGCCAATGTTGCCATTGAAGCACGATTTTCATAAATTATCACGGCACAAGTGAACGGAAGATGGAGGCTTTCAAGAGAAGTTTATCAAAATATGGGAAACGAAACCTTCCGCGTTCAAGCAATCCTAATGAATATTCTCGGGAGTGGGGAGTTCTCAAGTGTTGTCACTCAGTTTGAATTGATAAAGGTTGTTAATTGAAAGCTCCGACTGATTTGGCACCACATCAGTCGGAGCTTTTGCATATTTAAAATTTGGGGCTTTAACCTTCAATCAACCACATGAAAGCTGATTGGAAGCAGCAAAAAGATGCCAAATGTGCTGAAAAATCACCTAAATCTACTGCAATTTGATAAATCCTTGTTGATTTCTTTTTTACGTGATTTCATTATCTCAAATTGTTGAGGAAGTTCAGCTCGGCATCAAGGCATGTGTTTACAGCAAACACAAACTTGTTCTGTTGGTAACGGCTGTTGGATTGAAACTAGTACTATCATTGAAGATTTGCCCAGGGCAATAACATTTTATTGTTGTTTAATATATTCAACGCGATTCTCTTCTTCTAGAGGCTCTGATGATCCATTTTCATAATAATTATCGTCATTCATGCGATAAGCTTACGCTGAAGAAGCGTTTCTCGTTTTTTGAGCACTTTCTTGTTGAGTAGATGCTATCATTTTAAATTACAGGAAAATTGAAATGAGATACATGAACGTGCACAGAAAGGGAAGAAAAATGATATTTTGGAAGAATTTTATGGCAACGAAAATTGTCTGACATCATTTCTAATGTTTTTATTTTTAAATTATCTTTTTCATTATTTAAATTTCCTGAAAAATTCGCCAGAAGCATCGGTAATAAATTTTTCATTTTGTAAGTGCTCGTGGATGTGTGGAATTTCATACTTTGAGTGCTCACAACAGATTTGAAGATAAAAATCCATTTTCCTTCACAATTCCACTTCCTATATCGTTTTGAACACTTACTCGGCTTCCCATCTTCACTGTCATTTTGACAAATTCCCTCCAATAAAAGTACCATGCGAAGAGATAAAAAAAACTTTCGTTCAGAGTCGAATACGCACGATCATTGTGCCTGCGAACAAATTTGCTTTCTAATACAAATACTAATTTATACGTGGAAGTTTCAATTGAGTGCTTCAGAGTGTACATCTTAGTTTCGGTGTCAGCCAAACAAAAAGAACTTGCATTAAGTGCCATTGAGTCGTTCTTATTTTGTTTTTTTGAATTATCGCTGAGAAACTTGCTTGTGAATAGCTTTTAAAAGCGTGCAATAAAGCTGCTGAGGTGGAAGATAAAGTCTTTTCATTTATTTTACTCGCAGCAAACCTGAAGAGAACGAAAATGTTTGCACTCAACTTCGTTGGCAAGCGTTATGCTCACAGGTACTGTGAAATTTATCATTTTGAACATAAATTCGTCAAGGCCTTTGTGGGAGTTATGACCGAAGAAAAATTCTGGATGTTATAAAGACTTTCAGTTGAACTGTTTTATGTTCAGTCTTTGTGAGTATTATGAAATAATTTTTTAAGAATTTATCTCCGTTTTACCGCTTTTCAAACGATAATTCTGCCATAAAAGTTTGTTTCGCAGTTTCGACATGAACTCGACGCGGGGATTCAAAATTATACAAGTTTTTTCGTTTCTCGGGGGCAATCGTGTATCTCGTTATCCTTTCATCAATATGTTCTTTTCCATTTCAAATGTTTCCGCAAACATCTCGCCAACGTCGTCACTACCAACGCTCATACACTCGGTTTAATCAACTTCAAGTGCTTTTCAAATGTAATCAGACTGCGTGAGTGTGTGTTTTCTGTGGGTCAAAGTTTTTCTGTACAAATCGGTTGCTGACCTAAGCATCAGCCACATGAGGAGAACGAAAGTAAAGAGAAAATTCAATTTCCAATCAACCTCCGACCAAGCCATCCCCAAAATCAACTTGAAGCTCATAGTAAAGAAAACTTTTTTAATCAATTTAGCTTGAGAATCCGAAACAATTTTCATTTTGTTTTTATTTTGCCGAGCAAAAACACCCAACGACGATCCTTGATAAAATCTTAAAAGAAACGGCAAAATATGAAAGAAAAAGTTTGGCCAAAACGACAAGACGGAGGGAGAAGAGAAACGAAACTGGAGCAAATTTCATGTTTTCGAAAGCTCCTTCAAGGATGCTTATCGTATAGACGAGAATGCATGTGAATGAAAATAATCCCGAGGATTCAAGAACTTTTTATCTCCATTTCAAATGTCGCTCGTTTTCCCTCGTCTTTGTGGGTGAAACGGGCTAGAAAACATGTTCATCACTCTAATTCCCTTGTGTCATGTCTTACTTGATGCTGTTTTCCCTTTCGCCAAACTTTGATGTTCTCCATCAAAGAAGAAACTAAAAGCTCGTCTTGGAGAAGTTGACTTGACGCGATGTGAAAGTGAAGAAGAAATTGAATGTGGGGGAGTGAGTTTGTTCACGAGAGATGCTGTTGACCTTATGGTGACTGAATTAACTAAAAAGTAAGGGATTGAATGAACTTCAACAGATTTATGAGCTTTTTTGAAATGTTAAGCCTTCAATCCATTATGTCAGCCGTTGTTGCTTCTGCAGTGCATAATTCAGAAACAAGAATCAAGAAATTATGAGTTTCTAATCCGATTAAAGTTCATAGTCTAGACTTAAAAAGCTCAAGTAATAAACAAAGATTAAAACTTCATCATAAGAGGTGCCAAAAATATTCAGGAGCTTTAAGTGTTTTTAGAAGCTCGTCTGACGTGTCATTGTTTATTTTCTAGAACTAAAAGGGTGAACACGAAGCAGGTTTCTAATTAAATAAAAACAAACATGCTTACAATATCCAACATCTTACAACAACAATAACAAGGCTTCTTCCCCTTCAAACATGACATGATAAATGTCTGTGAAAGCTTCAAGAAATAAAAAGCTTCGGAATGTTGTATAAATTGAACATTATAATAAAGGGTTCAATGCAGATGTAGCACATGTTTCACTCGAATTTGCTCGCAGCCAGCGTAATATTAGCATTCACACTACTCCGTCATAGATTCGCTTGGGTCTGTTGCCCTGGCAATCATAAGCTTTGCCAGGAATGAGGAGAATTACTGTATCAGCGAGATGGCACACATGATGAACGCTTTTTGTTATTAAACTACTTGCTGTGTACTTGCTAAGCATTATGTGAACAGACAATGGATCGTTTCACTTTTCTTTAGGGACAATTTGTCAGTTCTGATAGTTGAAACAAACCTAGTTTTATTGAACGTTTCTTGCTGATGTATTCATAAATAAGCAATATTTTTTGCTGGATAATTCATGCAGATTTCTGTGCGTCTTTGCTCCCTAGTTGATGATGTAATAAATGTAATGCCAATGATGAGCAAAAGTTTTCTTTTCAACTCCCTTTTTCAAAACTTTCTCCGCTTCTTTTATGTGCTCCCCATCTTTGCCGGAATGGCCTGAAAAATATCGTCGGGAAAAGCGTTCGGAGCTAAGTGAGCTGCATTGTGTGAAGAACAAAACATGAACGAGAAATAATGTGTGCACGATTCATGATCTGTGCTGTTTTTTATTCCTGGTGCCTTCTCAACACTTCATTGCCTCAGCTTACATTATAAAAAATATCCGTTATCGCACATGGTAGTCCGCTTGTAAAAAGACGTGGGAAAAAATGTTCAAAGACGTGCGATATTTTAGAATCAAAAATTACTAGTCAAGCTAAAACTTGTTAAAAACATGTTCATTGATGTAAAAACGAGTAAAAACATAAAAACTTTACTTGCATTTTTGTTTGATGGCTGAAACGAAAAATTATCGATCATTTTATGACAAGAAACCTTCACTTCGTTGTGAATTTTCTTGCTGGTCATTTTCTGATAGACCCAGATTCTGAAGATTCCTCCAAGGAAATGAGCGGATAAAAATGAGATGGAAAGTATTATCAGCATATCTGGCGCAAAGCGAACGGCTCTGACAAAAAGGGTAAAGCAATGGTAGCATTAGAACCAATTTCCCCGCTTCTCAGTTGTTTTTGTCTTCCATCTTCATTGTTATATCCCAAGCAGGATGCTTTTTCTGCTTTGTTTCTCGTCGTTTGGACAGAATTTCCCCGAAAATTGCGGAAATATTTATGATGGGCTGCTGTGATAACATCCAATGATAAGACGCGAGCAATTGTAAGCTAATGCCACTCGAAATGACTTTCATTCTTGTTCACGTCTTTGAATATGCGGCTATGGATGGTGGCACTGCTTATCTATGAATAATAAATCTGAAGATGGCATCCGCCGCTTGTGTGCGCTTTTCGTCTTGACTTTCGATGCTGCTCGTGAAACCCACTCGCTACTTTCCGTTACACAAAGAGAAAATATGCTAAATATGGAAAAGCATTGAAAAGCAGGTGAATTTTCCGAATATTTCCAGTCATCCGTTCTCGAGAAAGGCTTCCTTTTCATTTTCTTCACTTGATGCTTTGCGTTCTTTAGTCTTTTTTTTACACGGAGAGCTGGCAATTTAATTTATTTGCATACATTTTTCATTCCTTCACTCCACTCCCGCACTGGAAAGACATGATACATTTTAATGTATGGAAAAAGTATTTATTTAACGAGCTTCAAGCTCTCGAAAATGTGTACGCATTCCTTCCTTAAAATTCCAGCAACATCTATAGTCTTCGAGACATAAACCAACGCTGTTATTCCTTGCATAACGATGTAACTTCAGAAAGGGAAGGAATTCCGTTTTCTGGAGCGAAACTTTCTCGTTGTTTTTAAAAGTTTAGAAGTAATTTGAACCTGCTCGGTGTTCTTTAGGGTTGAATGTGTGTAATTTTTTTTCTTGTTTAAGAGACGTTGTTGAAAATTCTTCCAGTACAGGGCGAGCGGGGAGATAAAGCGAACAGAGGGGTGGAGCACATGAGGCCTAACAGGATGTAGGAAAAGGATTAGGCTTCATTAAGGGGATTACGCTGATTGGAAGCTTCAGAGTAGATGGAAAGCAACAATGAATATATAGTGACAAGGCATCTCGGACAAGCTAGCTTTTTTGGAACAAAATTTCATTAGCAGATTCCAAACAGCCTTTTTTGTTAAGATCTAACTAATCAGCAACGTTGCTTGTTCTCCTGCTAATCTTATTAATTTCATCAAAAGCCTTAAACGAGCTTTGAGCGAAACCTTATGCTCACCTAATTTGAAAATCAAAGATTTTGGGATTACGTAAATTCTGGCTGCTTCTTGTGCGTATCAAGCAAATTTATTGGTTTCTTAATTGAGTTCGCACTGGATTCAAATCTGGCTTGTTATCGACATTAGTCCAGTTTATGTCCTTCATTTTAGTTTTCGTATCTATTTGAAATTAAATGAAAACATTCTTATATAATCCAAAAATGTATTGATGTCAAAATGGACCAATTTTAGGTTGGGCCTAGGACACGGATCGAAATGTTTTCTCAAATGTTGCTTGTCACTCAGAAAACCCTCGATCGGAGAAGCAAGCCAGCACAATTTGTTGCCACTACCTAAAGACCCAACTAGCAATCTACCACTTAAAATAGATTTTTTTTTCTTGTTACGGAGAAAGTTGGAAGAACCACTGTTAAGAGTGAGCTTAGAAGAATCGAAAAAAGAAGAATAACGAGTGTTTTCCTTTTTGAACAAACATTGTGGCGAACGATGGAGAAATAGCTGGGCCAAGAATGCTTACAGGCGATAAAACCCAAATATAAGCACGAAAAGCTTAAGAAAATATGTAGATGCGTCTTGAAAAATTCTGTCCTGTGCTTGTACTGTCTGCCATAGCCTGAAGTATGCTTTACGGTTAATGTTTTGGATGCAAAAGGACGACGGTCTTAATGGAGCCGTTTCAAAGTCAAGAAGGCGGCAAAAGCGTAAAAGAGATGTGAACAAAGAAAACATTGAAATTTATAAGTAGTTATTTGGAAGAATTTGCATAAATTAATTTCCATTAAATTATCATCTCTTTGGCAATGTTTCGAGACGCTTCAAGCACATTCAATAGCTTCTTAGCGACGAATCATCAAAGTATGAAATCAAATCGATACGGAACGAACATTTTCTGACTAAGATTTATACAGTAAAATTCAGTAACTTGTGTACAACTCCCGCTCAGCGTCGGGATCTCAACTTTCCCACCGCACTGAGTGCCCGCAAATAACGGAGTTTAAATGAAGGAAACTCAGCTCAAAACCCTCTTCTCGAGTATATAATTAGCATGTCTTAATTGCAGAACTACCGAAGCTAATTATTTGAGTCGGGTAGCGAAGGAAAACAATAACTCGCAGCATGAAGCAGCTAATGATATAGTTTCAAGCTTCTTCGCAAGTCTAATCACAAACTCAGGAAATTTGTAATTTGTTTTAGCTGCCGCGTAGCTAACAATCTTTCATCGCGCTCTCTCTTCGGCCCAGCCCACCCGCAAGTTTGAGTAACGATAATAATGAAGAACAACCTCGTCGCAAATTATTGCGAAAACTCTGTTTTACGAAAAACATCAAAGTTTTTCTCCATAAATTTGCCTGCCATTAGAATTCATGAAGAAATTCGGTCGGGAAAAATGTAATTCTTGAAAATTATAACATGCTGATAAGCAGAACAGTTATTCAGAATTGTGGACAACTTTTGAACTGTCTCAATCTGATCCAGTTCATCGTCAATATTTTCTCATCGTTTCCTCGTCTCGGCAACTGTCAGTCGGTATGCACTGAAAACAAATTTCTGTTTTCGCATTTCTGATTAATATTCATCATTCGAAATGTTTTTCAGAAAGTGGGCCTTCGAGGCAATCAAAAAGATGGGAAATGCTTGATTTTTAAGTTGGCGTTTCTTCTTCCTTCGCTGGGAAAATGTTTTGTTCGAGGGTGTTCAGAACATAAACACAAAAGAAATTTAATTTTCTTTGAAGAAGATGAAAACTTCGTCATTGAAAAGTGAGGCGCTCATTATGTTGCTTTTATATTTTTTAAGTTTCCATAATTAGCTTTCTTTTTTCATTCCCGACGTGTTCACTTAAAAGTTAATTTCTGTCGTTTACTTTCAGGTCTGCAGTCGCTTTGGACTACCGCGATTTGTAGTTCTAATCTGCAGCATAAGGAACATCATCTCAACCCACCGACTACGTCACAATCGTCCGATCAACTGTTACAGATAGATACGCCTATCAGTGATAAAGGTAAGTTGAATAATCAATTCCTCTTATAAGTACTCCATCAACAAGCCGAAAACTTGTAATTTGGTTTTTCATAGGCGATTTCTGGGTATTCCGGCTTTGCTTTTGGCAATGTTGACATCCAATTTTCCCACGCAATAACCTTTTTCTCTTTGGACGCCGAAATCTCGCCACGCTTTGCTGAATGTCTTAATTAAAAATCCAATTAATCTGAAAAAGGTGCAAAAACAAAATCTCTTCTACCTTAGCAAAAAACCCACTTAAAGACATGCATCCATCAATCCTTAGCATTTAACGTTCGCCTTTAAAAGTGGGAAACGAAAAATTAAAACTCCAAAAGTTCGAGGTGCAAGAAACGTTTTCATCGTAATGATATTTGCTGGAGAACAGGAAAAATCTCATCAAGGATCTTAAAACGGGAAAAGGCGATGGGGTTGGTATCATTTGATTACGAAAAGCAAAGTAAATTAACGGTAATAATGGATGAGCCGACTTCAGTCAACTGAAAAAATTCTTTAAAGCTCACAATACTGTCAAATTGCCAGCACAAAGAAGCTTCCGCTCCACCGGGGTTCATTAAACATTAAAGACCGTAAAAATGAAACAGAATTTAATGTTTGTTGAAAAAAATATTTTTTCTCTTTATTTCTAAGAATTAATACAATGACGCAGTAATCGCTTTCAAGAGTCGAAAGGATCGTAAACAATCATGAGGGAAACAGGGGAATGAAATAGATTTAATATTTTTAATAAAAATTATATTGAAAATTAAGTAACATTTCATGCGAATAATTCGGGGCTGGTTCTAAGTGACGTCTGAATCCGATCGGGAGCTCATTTTATTCTGGACACTTTTCTGCAGCTAAGCTTGCAAGTCTTATTCTGACATACCTTACAAACAACCCGAACATTTCTCTTTGCACGTTCTTCGTTTTATTTTGTTTTCTCGAAAATAAACTTTTCATTAAAGAATTTCCTGCGCTTTTACTTATTCTTGCTTACTTTCAGAGCGCGAACAAAAAATTGCAAACGAACAGAAATTTAATTTAATACTTAAGGAAAATACAATTTTTAAAATTTATTATTTACTCATCCATAATCTTTTGCTTTTTGCTTGTTAGTCGAACTTTTTCCGTGTTGTCGGAATGAAAGTTTTAAAACTTTTTCAATACTTCTTCGTTCTTTATCGCTGCGCCTGTTTAAATTGAATTAAACAATTTCTCGAGTTTCTCGCTTTGTGTTTATTTATGTCGAATAAATATGAGTTTGCGTTCGTGTATAATTAAGAAATCTTCGCGATAAGAAAATGTCGAAGGTTGTGTAAATTGTTGAGCTTTGATTATCCTTTCAGCGAATATTTCATTCTGCCTCGATTGTTATTTGTCTTTTCCGCACTAAACGATGTCTTTCTGTTATAAATCTTTTCCAATAAATTGCCTAATTTATCGTTACAGTGAGATATCCTAACAATGAATCTGTCACCATCACAAAATTCCACTTTGTGAGTGTGACAAAAAAAGAAAGCTGCCCTATTCACTGTAATCTGCCTTTTTCCTTCCGGTACGAAGGAAATAAAAACGTTATCAAACAGAATTTGTCGTTTTTAATCTAGTCGATTGAGCTGCTTTAAGAAAAAATGTTGAGCCATCGGAATACAAAATGTAATTTGGCGTAATGAATGTTTTCTTTCGTTTTTATCGACGGAAAAAATCGAAGGCTAAATCCCCGTACGTTTTTGTGTACGCTGTTTAATTAATCAATGATTTCACTGATGGTAAAGTTCGCTCGTCTCTTCCCGCACGCTTCAGAAAGTTTAGCAGTTTTCCGGCTTTCCGAAATTCATACTGATTTATGTAACTAGCTCATGATTGTTTGATATGTATGAACTCAACATTGTGAGTGGGCTCAAAGGTAGGAGGCGGAAAACGGTTTGAATCACAAGTAACGTCATTCAACCCGTTTGACGGGAATCTTATCTGTCAGTCGCACCTTTGCACGTTCTCATTTCTCACGAGTGATTCATAAGCCTGTCGTTTGAGTCTTGATTGAAAGGTGTACATTTGTTAGGTCACACTTTTCTATTTATGGCTTTGTGAGCCTCCTCCCGTAATCGATTATTACTTCACGTACGATTCTCCCCAAATTTGTGTGCTTTGCGCGGATCGATGATTGAGATGACAGATGAAAGCAAATACTTTTATCGGAAGGTAGAAAGCCGAAAATCAATGTCTTCTTTATCAAAGTCAACCTCAACGTTCTCTTATCAATTATTAAGTACAAGCTCGAAGCGTGCTTATCGTGAAGGTCTTGTATCTTGTGTTTATTTTATGTTCATTTTTAGTGTATAAATGATTGTTTCCGAGGAAAGTCTTTTTTGAGCCGCCTACGTAGTGATTTCAAAGTCTCTTGAAAGCGAACTTTAATTGCTCTCGATGCTCTGTGTAGCTTGGAATGTTTCTGTTTCGGCTTCAATCTTTTCTTGTTTTTCTCTCATTTTGTTAAATTATATTCTTAAGTCAATAATAATGAAGATGAAAGAGAAGTTTCGTGTAAAATTGCGGAATGGGAGGAAAACATTTCCCTCGTTTGGTTGATTTTCCTTTCCTTCGTCCAACACCACTGTTGCATAGCGTAGGCACTTGTTTGGATAATCTTATTCTAATTTCTCAGTTTCTCAGTTTCGTTTACCTTTGTTTTACAAGGTCTAGTAAGTTACACGAGGGTCTTTGTTATTGAAAGACAGTGTTGGAAACATTCCCTCGACTTTTGGTCCCAAAGTGAAATTCCTTTCAAGAGTAAATTCTGTTGTTATGCTTTGTGATGATGGTTCGGTTGATGCTTGCTGTGTTTGTCGGATGCTTTTTTTAAGGGGAAAGTTTTGGAGAAACATTTTGCCCTGTCGGTGTTTGAGAAATTGTTGTGGGATCAATGGGAATACTCACGCGAAAAGAGAAATAAATGCAAATATAATTGGATAAGAATAATGGACGTTAAACGCAATCTTCAAGTGACATTAGTAGCGGATTGACATATTCAAAGCCCTCGAATTCAGATTGATCAATCTTTTCGATGACGCGCTCGTCGTCTGGCGTCAAATGGACGGGCTCGTCCGTGAACTCGGGAGGGAAGTTCGCCAAGTCCTCTCTGAAAGCCATAAAATCTAATTAAAATCCAATCTCACGCAGTGAAGGTTTTTTTCGCTCACCTGATGTCACGGTCGGAATCCAAACGCGGTTTGAAGGGCGGCGTGACTTGCTTCTGCTCCAATAAATCCCAGTCAATTTGCTTGAAGAAGGGATGATGCATGATGTCCATAAAGGCCGCTTCACGGTTGCAGCCCAATCGATCTGCGGGGTTCTTATTGAGAAATCCTTTAAGCACTGAAGCCGCTTTGACGCTCAACGAACGCGGAATACGAATTGTCTTCTCGAGGATTACTTGAAAAAGGTAATCCTCCGTGTTTTGATCGGGATTTTCAGAAGCACCGGCAATGTCAAATGGAGAACGACCAGCCAGCATTTCGTACAGCAACACGCCCAAAGCCCACCAGTCCACACTGATCCCATAGTCTTCGCCACGGAGAATCTCAGGTGCGATGTAGTTAGGTGTACCGCAGAAGGTGGCGGTTGTGTCACCAGGCTTAATGCCTTCTTTACACATACCGTAATCTGTAAGCTTGATGTGTCCTTCGTGATCCAACAGCACGTTGTCGAGCTTTAAGTCACGATAAATAATTCCCTTTTCATGCAGGAAATTCAAAGCCAAGCTGATCTCAGCTGCGTAGAAGCGCGCATGTTCCTCCGGTAATCGTCGCTGACGCTGCATGTGGAACATCAAGTCACCGCCACGCACAAACTCGATGACGAAGAAGAGGCGTGACGGCGTCTGGAAGCACGAGTGAAGTCCCACAAGGAACGGATGGTTCGAGGCTGTCTCGAAAACATGTTTTTCTGTCTGCACCCAGTCGATGTCTTCATCGTCGGTCACGAGCGCCTTTTTGATGACCTTCATCGCGTAAATTCTTCGCGTTTTTCTCAGTTCCACCATCAGCACCTTTGCGTAACTCCCACGGCCAATAACGCGAATAAGCTCGAAGTCTGCGATTGAATACTGTCTTTGCGAGCCAGGCTCCAGCGGTTCGTCTGGATGCGAGTTGGCCGACGGTTCGGTGACCACTTGATCGCCATCACCGCCTTCAGGATAAACGACCACGGTGGTTTGTGCAGCTTGCTGTGAAGTCTTTTGGTCGCCCTCGCCGTTGACGGGAGCAAGAATCGGTTCTGCCTGTTCGTTGCATGGTTTTTGAACGAGCTTGTGACACTTTTTGTGGACGAGCAGTTTGCACTGGATGCATTTGAACCCTTGACGTCCCAACCCCCAGATACGGTCTTGACAAAACGCACAGAATGCTCTTCGGTTGAAGCGTTTAGCTTGGAAGATGTGTCCATTGATGCGGTACAGCTTTCGCCAGCGTCGAGCCCCGCGCCGGTAAATGCTTCGGTCTTCGCCGATACACGATAATCCAGGTGCCGACGGGGCGTTAGGGAAGACGTGGATGAAGAGTTCAGAGTCACGGTTCACTTCGTAGAGTCGAATGGCTTCATTGAGTTCCATTTGACAGCTGATAGTACACGGGTCGTTCTCCTCGTCGATCCATTTCATTGTGAACACTTGGTCAGGTGCAAAGCGGCAAATTCCTCTAATCTCCTTGCACAACTCATCGTACGTGATGTTCTCACCGATATAGAAGATGAGAACCTCGCCATTGTACGCGATTTTCACCTTGATGTCGTTCTGGAGCGTTGAGTCATTGTTGTTGTTGACAACGGGCATCATGGGCTGTCTCGAGCTGGTCTTGTGCATCCAAATTTCTTTTATGATTCAATTTTCGCGGTGAGAGATATGTTAACTGGATGTATCAGGTGCGAATAATGAAGAACATTTAGTCAAACACGAAATGGGAACGATTATTGTAGATAAAACACTAGAAAGAGAAGCAAAATTAGGCGGAGTGCGATAAGAGCGAAAATTTCATAAATCATGTCTGAAATTAGTTTTCGCCCCGCTTCAAGTCTGCTGGGAACTATCAAATCCCTCATTAAACAGCACAGCGCAACTGCTTTCGACATTTTTATGTATAAATTGAACGGAATATGAAAATTCCGATGCAGCAGCTCAAAATACCTTTGTAACACGTTAAAATCACAACAAACGGTGCAAATTTCATATACAGTCGATGGTGTTTAAGGCACTCGGTGTTATGAAGCACTCTCAAAAGTTTACGAATCTATTTTGAGGTACTAAATTAAATGAAGAACTAAGGAAATTAAACTGGCTCAAAATTAATGATTCACCCAAAAGCTTCAGGCACTGGCCGCTTGGGTTCGTCGGTCTAATCCAAAAAATGCCGCTTGGCGCGCTGCGGTCGCGTTTTCGACCGAAGCCTTCCCAAGTTACTTCAGCCTGCATTCCCTCGGCCTACCGCAAATCCGTGCGCCTTAAACATATACAACCGCTACAAATTTTCTTGATTATTCCAGAAATTTTCTTCTGCTTCCAGAAAAACGGTTGAAAATGTATTTCAAAACAAAAACAGAAGCTTCGTCATCCGTTGAGGGTGGTCAGTTATGAAATTTTATGCTTTGTCATTCGGTCTGTTATGTAGAATTTCATGATCAATGAATTTAAAGGCAAAGCACAAACGTGTTTCTTGTTTAAACGTCATTCAACAACATATTTCGATTTTTAAGGAAACGAAACGGACATTCATTCTATTGATTTTCAAAGTCAATGCATATTTTATGCAAGTCTGACAACCTTTTCAAATATTCAAAACAATTGAATCTTCCAACCAATGAATTTGTGATATGTGTGGGAATCTAGTTTTTGTTTACTTGAAGAATTTTTATATCAAGCAATTTTTAATGTTTACGTTTTAACATAACATAAGAACTGGTAAAAATTTCAAAGCTTTTGAAATTGGGGCGAAAATTGACAGTAATAATGACTAAGCACATGTTAGTATCATTTTATAAATTCTTCCATGACGTCACTTTTGTTATTGTTTTGTTTCTTTTCGTTCTTTTTCTTTCTCATCACAGAAGAAATTTTCTGGAAACATCGAGAAGTATTGTCAGAAGTATAAAAGGCAGGCGAGTTTTGGAAGCAACATCAAAACATTTTCAAACTGCGAAGTAAACACATCGTGAAAGAAAAAACAAGCTATCAAAATAAAAATTCAAACTTTGAATTAAAGTGAAAATAAAAAGTGATAATGGCAATGTTACCAGTATTGTTGGACATGGTCAACGATATTTACGGAAACTTGGAAGATCCGTCTCAACCGTCAAGCCACATTCCACTGCTGTTCCTTCATCAACGACCAAGCACAGCCACAGGATGCGGCAAGGGAATGCGTTGTGGACCAGAAAACAGATGCAGACGAGGCCCGATGATGAGCGGCTGCCAGATACCAAAAGGCAAAAGATGCGGCAAGGGCTGCCCTCGTGGAAATTGCGCAGCGACACCCTTATCAGACGACTACGAAGTTTCGTTCGATGTCAAATCGTTCAAGCCAGAAGAAATCGAAGTCAAGGTTAAGGACCGCACCATTCACGTAGAAGCAAAGCACGAAGAACGAGAAGACGAGCTTGGTTTTGTGTCCCGACAGTTCGCTCGTCGTTTCGTCTTGCCGCAGGAGTTTGATCCTGAAACCATCTCAACTTTTTTGAATGCTGAAGGAAAGATGACAATCAAGGCCGCAAAACCAAAACCGCCAGTTGATGAGACAAAAGAACGCGTCATTCCAATCCAACGTCTTGCTGCTGACGCTGCTCCGTCGACACCACCATCTGAACCAGAGTGGGAGAAAGTTGAAGACGGCGAAAAAGCCAAGAAGGTTGACAAGCCGACTGAGGAATGAATTGGATCATAATTTATTCTTAATTTAGTTAAGTTTTTCTTGCACATGGCATTTCCCTGAAAATTGTTGACGTGTTTAAAATCCTTGAAAATTGTTGACGTATTTAAAATATAAAATAAAAAATTGCACGAAATTAAAAATTTGTTTTGAATAACTAACTTAGCTTTTCAGCTTTTAAATACAATCCTTCAGAAAATTTCCACCTCGTCGCTCAAAAAACTTCTTCGGAGCAGATTTTCCCGAGTGCCTAATTAAAAATAACTTTTTCCCTCGATGGAATGAAACTATTCACTACCGCTCATTTTTGAGCTATAATCAAGATTTTTTTTATTATCAAACTTTTCGCTTTGCCACTATGAACACAAAATCACGTTCAAGAAACTAAAAAGTATAAAGTCCTCGATTGGAACAATTCTGGAAGGAAAACTTACGGAGAAATTCGAGAACGAAGTCATGTAAATTGGATGCCTGGAAGTAGCCCTGATGGAGAAACTAATTTCTGGGTTGTGAAGTTCAAGTTTGATCGTAAAAAAGTTCCATTTCAAGGTGCACAGCAAGAACTTTTCGAATGCTACATGTGTCATGATTTGGTTCAGAAAATCTCAGTTGAGGCCTACGATGACTCTCAAGTCTTAACTCGATTATGGGAAAGCTTTGAAAAGTGAAGAATCATTGGTAGACAATCGAGCGACGGAAAACTGACCGTCGAAGTGGTGTTGAAGCATTGATTTTCACTCCATAATCATTACGATATGGATTTTATCGATTTGTGCTGAAATGAATTCTTGATGACTCTTCAGATGTTAAACAATTTTCGGGGGCCATTCTGAGGCCTGAATGGATCGGGAATGGCCCTCTCAATTATCATAAGCCTATTTATAATTCATTTCTTCCTTTTTCCTTTCAAATCGTCCTTATCGTTGGCCTTTGATACCTTTTTATTATTTCTGTACTGAATTAAATTTCCATACACAAATAGCTTTTCTCTTTTCCGCTTCTTCACCGTTCTCTTACGCCTCAGCAGCAGTCGTTTCATTGATAACAAGCATAAATAAATAATTTATGAAATTGACCGGATTTTTTGTGGTCTTTTGTTATATATCTGACATCATTTTTCTTTTGTCAAGAAAGATAAGTTTTGTTACAGTCATCATTAAAGACCGTTGAACAATCAAACCGAAAGAATATCAAAACATTTTCTTCTTTTAAGGACAAGTCGAGTATTTGAGTATTAAGGACAATGAAAGAATTTCAATTTAAATTGAAATTGATTTCTAAGTGATCGTCATGGTTTATAAGTGGAGCATTAAATATAACGTAACAACCGAGATCTCTCAATAAATAATTGCGAATATTTTGATTTTAAGGTTGCAAACCAATAAGTCGATACGGATTCTATAAAACATTCAGATTTTTCCTGCTCGGTCCAAAGCGTTTTAAACTTTTGCCATAAACTCGTTCAAACAACCATAAACTTCAAGTTTCTGTTTTCTGTTACGTTAGATTTTATTCATTTCCTTGAATTTTTAACAGAAATGTAAATGAGGCTCCATTTTTAGGCACTTTAGGCGGCTCCAAGTGAAACAAAAATTGAAAACTTTTTCGATTAATTTTTTTCTGCCCTCTCCTGTTCAAATTTTTTTCTTCTAGAAATTGGAAAATGTTCTGTTTGCCAGAAATTGATTGGATTTTTTTCCGGGCGGATCAATTGAATTGAACTTGAATGAGATTGCATTGAATAAAAAAAAATCCTTGGCACTTTTCTTCACCTGAACTTCCTCATTATTCAGCTATCAATAAAAATCTTCATTGAATGGAACTTAAATCGCGTCGTTTTATTTTTTTCACTTCACTCTCTTCATGCACCAGTTCACAGAACTTTGTGTAGGTGGGAAACTTTCTTTCATCTCTGTTCATCACAATTTATCTGAAAAACGTAATTAATTAGCATAAACATTTGAGCATTGCACAACACCATTTGAGTAGTCTGTGTATTTTTCTGTTGCAGTTTGTAGCGGGAAGATAAAGCGAGGAATGAATAATTGCCAAGTCAATATGAAAGTTTTACATGTAAACTCTTGAAAGTATCACGTCTTAAACCTTGCAACTTTGTTCGTTGTTTGCTTAGCAACGAAGACAGATGAAGACAACTTGTATTTTTATTATCTCCACTAATTCTTGCAAAAACAAACTTCAGTGGAATTACACTTTAAGCCCTGATCTGTTCACAAGTAGCTTAAAGATTACGCGATTCGAAAATGACGAGTTTCATTTAAAATGCAAATTCCTAAGCAAATCTGGGAATTTGTTATTTATTTAAATTAAATTGAGCATGATAGTTGATTCAGTTTTCATGCTCATAAAATTCTCGATACATGCTCGCAGTTGAAAATTTAAAGCAAACGAAAATGCTGTTGAATGTTCAAGAAAGATTGAAAAGGAATAAAGTTCAGAAGAAGATGAAAATTTTCATCAAGAGAAGCTTTTAAGCTCTTTTTTTCATTTTTGCATGTGCAAAGCTCAAAAATCTATTTAAACATTCTGCAAGCTTTTCGCTACAGTCTTCAAAATAAATTCCGAATTTGCATTCAACAGACAATTCAAGTCTTACGGTTTCCACACAATGATTGCTCCTGAGGTTCTTGAGGCTAGCATAAATTTCTTATTTGATTCTCTGAAGAAAACTCATATTTCAAGCATTTATATTCCACAACGCTGATTACGGACCTAATGATGAATAATATAAAAACTGCAGAAAAAAAATCTTTCGTAGCTTAAAAAGTTAGATTCATGATGAAAGTTACACAACGTTTCCAAATGTGTGCTTTTTCTAATCTTTGTCTAGAAAAGCTCCATCATTTATTCACAATCGTTACTTTATAACGGGTTTACAGTGTCAAAAACAGTGAACATCCCCATGAAAACAAAAAAACTGCACTTTGCACAAATTGAAAATAGTTTTTCAGGCTGCGTTTTTCCCCGGGGAATGTGTCCATTAAACAATTATAAAATCGTCCAATCGCATACCCGTGAGTTCCAAGAGCGTTGTACGGTTGCAAATAAAACTCGCTTGTATCCGGAACAGTTTGCATCGCAACAAAAGCTACCTTGTTAAACATTACTCATCCAGAAAAGTTTCGTTCGGTTTCCTTTTTCTATTTTCGTTGATTTCGTCTGTTTGGACTTTTTTCTACCTCGTGGCCGACAGGCATGCACGGGAATTTCATGCGATTTTGCTTGCCAGCTCCTTGTCATTAGTATTCAGATCGAGTTTTTGATTCTGGGCGACCGATTGGCAACGACATTTTTAATCTTCTGGCCTTTGCACGAAGTTTTCCTAATCGAAATGTCACGTTTTTTGTTATATAA
>JPYR01000464.1:13559-29748 GCA_000775305.1 Belgica antarctica
GGCTGTTGAGTCACACGCTGAAGGATAACGAAAATTAAATTTCCCGGCCAAATCATCCACTTTTTATTTATGACGTTTTTCAAACTAAATCGGTGCATTTTCCTGTGACGTGGCTTGACACAACGATAGATCGATCAATAACAGGAAATTCCGTTATCTCGTAAGCGTTTCTGTTTGCAGTCACACGTGTCAAATGAATTTTCTTTTGTTAGTTCATTTAAAAGACATTTTCGGTGCCGTTTTGAATAAATCAAAGGCATTTCCTTCGATTCAGTTTGATAAAATCATAAATCGATCAATCAAGACTTATTCTGTCTTTACGTAACTAGTGAACGATTCCATTCACAGTCACCGTTACGCAATACCCAAACTCTCCATCTCTAAACCCCATTGCGATGTTTAGAAAACAAATAAGACGCTAAGGAGAAGAGATTATAGAAAGTATTCAACAAAGCCATGGAAACATAAAGCGCACAAACTAGGAAACTCTGTTCACCCATATTGAGACTTTCTTAAACTTTATTATGATTAAAAGGTGAGGAAGAAAGAAAAACAGACTCGACGTCGTAGAAAACGGCACACAATGCAGCCTGCCTTCAATAATAATGCGTTAATAAAGTCTACCCGAGACGCTAAGTCGATCGTGAAAGTGTTTGAAGAAAGAAAAATCTCTGCAGATTATCAAAACTGTCTCTAGTCGATGATCATGCACGGGGTCGCCCTCCATTCAAGTCAACTGCGAGAAAGATCGAACAATTCGACAGATTCGACACATTTTCTTACCCATTATTAGTTTTTTTTCGGCTAGATTGAGAGATGATTGAATCTTGATAGCGACGATGCTTAATCAAAACTTCGAGCGCAGACAAAATCTCCATTTCTCTCTCTTTCACTTCATTATTTTCGAGGTGTGCGCACCCGATTGATCGCATTACATAATTTATTTTTGATTTTCCGTGATGATTGCCGGAGCACAGAAATTTCTCTTCTCTCTTTGGACCCGCTTGTTTGTCGTGTCTTGAAGCTTGTTCGCGGGCAAACCAACAAATCTAATTACGACGATGAAAATGATTCGATAACATTTAGATTGTTTTGGCATTGCACCGCTCCACTGTTGTTGTTTGTTAATTTCATTTCAAGAGAAATCGAATTAAGTTCATGTCGTTATAACACTCTCCGGCTATGGCGGCGGCAAGGGTGCGACCGGAGAAAGAGAGCTTCGGAGAAATTAATTAAAGATTAGAGGCGCATAAAGATTTTTCATTCAGCTCGGCTGTTTTGTGGGCTGTGGCTGGCTCTTTGCGTTAACTCGTTAAAACCTACTTGACTTCCCTATTGTGAAATATGCTTTCACATCGATTACCCGATCATTCAATGCTTCGTTTCTCGATTCGCCGTGGATAATGTTTTCGTTTCTTCGTTTTGGATGATTAATTTCCTTCGTGCACATATCGCATCACCGGTTGTCTGATAATTGAATTGGGAATTTATTGACGAGCGGCTGGGCTGAAGGTCAACTGGCGATTACTATCGTCAAAGGTCATTCGGACTTCACGCAGTCTCGGCGGCCACTTTCCTGTCCCATTTCGGCGGGAATTTTTTGTTTTGACGCGTTCATTAAAATTCCGATCATAAAGTTGTCTGTGACACATCGATAAACCTCCGTCCGCGTTCTATCTTTTCGTCACTCGCTTTCGACCTCATAAAATATTCATTAGTTGTCACATATTGATTTATGGCTGATATAAAAAGTCGGAGCGCGGATAGTTTAAAAGCGACGACGACAATTTTTTAGAAATGTTTGTGTTCCGAGATTGATTTCCAACGGTTCTTAGAAGCGATCGGGTGCAAAAAAGTTGAAACTTCTTGATTGAATTCTCGTGTAACAGCGAGCAACACGAGCAAGATTAATTTATTAACATTTTTTCCTTTGTACTTTCATTACAGGCACACAACATTCGTTCTTTCGTGGGCTGTCAATGAGGTTAAAATGGGCTAAAATTGCTTCATGAAACCACGGACACTAACAACAACAACAAAAGGCCAACCGAAAAAGAATCAAAGACGACGATTAAAGCCGACACGCAGAGCTGCTACCAGAATTTCATTTTGTGCCGCGCAAGAAATCTCTCTACATTGTGTGGAGCTATTAAGAACGAAACAAATTAAGATTGACCAAGAACTGTAGCAAAAAAAACTTAAGAACCATCAAACGTTGCCGCCCTGAACCTTCGGCTCCACTGAAAAATTGAACAATGTGGAATGGAAATAAATTAAAAATCGTTTAAAATACTCTCTTTTAATGCCACTATAATGACACAAGAGAAGAAGTAATTTGGTTTCTTTCGCGCATTGCTGGACAACACACAGTGAAGTGAATAAATCACGCCGGATATCAACTCACACACGAAATTTTCCAGCGTAGAAAGTCACATGTGGATTTGACGTTCACTTTGATGCTAACAAGTTGGTTTTGTGGTACAATTAACGAGAAAACTCCGACAAAATCCACAAAAATGCATTGGACAAGGTAAGCTTGAATTTCAATATTTTATTTTTATCGAACACGATCTTGCGACACTCGAGAGAATGAATCGACAAAGAGAAAGATGGAAATCTGGCGAGATATTCAAAGTGCAATTAAGTCAAAGGTATCTCAAATTTCGCATGGCATTCAGCAGCAGATTCATAAAATCTTTTTATTTATATTAGCATTGAATAAGGAGACTTAATGAAGCTATCCCTTCTTCGCTGTTCCTGTTCCCTGCATTCTTCTGTTGACCATTCCGAGAGTGCGCAAAATATAGTTGTAAGCTCACTCATAAATTGTGCAACGTGCATTTTGCCCGCTTTTTGCTGTTCTCTTGTTGAAGACAGCAGCAGCAAGAAGAAAAGCCATTTGACAGTCCCGTCCAATTAAGAACGCGTCGTCTTCATGTTACAGAATCAGCGACCGGAGAACAAGTTTCCATCGGGAAGACTATAATTTATTAATTATTAATGTGCGTTCGGGACACGGTTATTAATATTCACGAAAACAAATAGTTTCGGGACTAAATTACTCCGAAAATTTAATTTGTGGCCGGCGATGCTTTGATGTCTTTGATGTCGCCCAGCAATTAAAAGCTTTAGAAATCAAACTTTTCGGATGTAGCCATAAAACTGAAAGCTTTCTCGTGCAATTCAATCATGTCTGTAGCTTTTTGAGGTTATGTTGGTGGGAACATGACTGTTCATGCTGAAAATTGTTAAAACGGGTTAGTTTTGTGTCCAATTCTAAAATCGATAAAGATAAGAACGCGAACCACACCATAAGATTCTCAGAAACGTTTGCTTAACAACGGCATGACATGAAATCACTGTTTTAAGGGAACCTAACCTAGAAATTCATTGTTTGCAATGAAATATATTTGTTCTGGAATTACAGAGAACACAAAAATTCAAGTTTCTGGCTCTTTATTTGCTTGGCAACCGTTTCGGAATGACTAACTTCCCCTGCACAACAAAATCTCCAACACTTTAAACGAAAAATTAACATTCAAAGCATTCAACACTCAAGATAGTTTGTTTAAAATCGAAAATGCATAATTTATGACCAGCCGATTCAAATCGGATGCAAACACACAAAAAGCTTTAATTCAGTTTATTCAAGTGATTATCGACACAAAGGCATTTTCCAACTCCTAGCGAACGTACTTGAAGGTCAATTTGCTGATCAAATATATGACAAGCGCGACCTAGTTCCCCATCACACAAAAACATATGACTTTTATTGATTAGTTCTTCATTCTTCTTCGATTAGGGGAAAAACGCGTCGAGCGCAATTAAGGTCGCGTCATTTTTCTGGAAATTCCGATGGCGTTCGGCGATGATATCATTTCCAAATCAAGCGCGCACCGAGCAAGAAGCGAAGCATGAAGAATTAAAAAGAACTGGTGACCAAATCGCTCTGACGATCATAATGATGACGATGAGGCGTGAATTATGAATACACAATAATGAGTTCTTAACATTATCGAATAGCTTGGATCAGTAAAACCCAATTTTTCCTCGCCACAAAGCGCTGATAAGGGCAAAGACGAAGAAGAAGCCAACAAGTCGCTTGCGTGACGTTGTGAAATGTGCTGTTTTCCTGTCGAAACGAAGCTTTATTGGGTCAAACACAGAGCTTTGTAAAACTCTTACGTTTTCCATGTTTCGCTGGTAGAGAAGTTTGTGTTTTGATTTAAATTCATGTTTTATGCCATTTGCGCTATTTTCGCTAGCTTCGTAATCAACGGACAGAACTCCAAACAAATCCAGGCTGTTTCTTGTTTTGTATGCAGATTGATTACGGTCGATAGAAGGAGACTTTGAGTGACTCGCAGCAGATAAATTATTCATGACTCAATACTCGTCTTACGACAAGCGCGCTCTGGTCGAAAAGCGCTGTTTGATGTGAAAATCGATTAGCGATTTGTCGAGCTACAACTTTTCTCTGAATCAACAAACGCTTTTCAGGTGGCCAACAGTTAACGAGAAAAATCAATAGAAATTAGAATAAATGCCTACTGCCGGGGAAAATTCTTATGTAAATACGCGTACAGCCGAAAAATCACAATTTTTGGCTACATATTCGTTGACCCCGGGTGTGCCGGCGATTTCAGTTTCTCGCGTCTGTTCTTTTATATAAGAGTTTATGCGTTCGTCGCACGACATTAGCTTGAAGCTTAGGCATTATTTAAATTTCCTTGAGGATTGCCGGTGAGAAAAGGCGACGGTTTTATGACCCCAGTGCGGCCAGATTCGTTCGTGTCATTTCCCTTTTTGAATCGAAACAAGTGACGACGATTGCAAAGACAAACAAAAGACGCGATTACAAACATCGAACACTTCTTTATTTGTCAGTGGACAATAAACAAGGCCTCAGACGTAATTAAATCATTGCATAACAGTCAATTAAGGTTTTCGCTTTTGACGCGATGAGAACTTCCGCTCTGGCGCAAGGCAAGCAAAAAAAATATTGTGAAATCGCGCTGATACCAAGTCACACATTTTGCTTTTATCGAACTTCGACAGCTCAAACGATTGGTGCCGCCTGTCGATGAAAGAAACTGTTTTCTAGCGGCCGAGGTGGCGATTGCAGAGCGGCAATTAAATATCTTCCACTTAGAGATTGACAAGTTTTTCTTGCTTCCAAGTTGCAATTTGGGGGCTGTCCATCGATGGCGTCATGAAGTTAAAACTAGGAGCCAAGCAATCACGTCAAATTTGTGGTTCAAACTGACAAATTAAGGTCTGAAAAGCGGCTGACATGCAAACGTCACTCTCAAACCTGCCCCAAGCCATGTGTACATCGCGGAACCCGCTTTTGAAATCTCAATCGCGATTAATGTGGCACAAATAAGTTTTTTCTGTTGTCTTTGCATCGAACTGCACATTCTGCATTCTGTGCCCGCCGTGCTTACTTATTTGCTTTAAAATTATGACTTTGGCTAATCTCGAACGATGAAAAAAGCTAAACGAGAATGAAAATTGCTTGCGAGAAATCGATACTTTAATTAGTACCGTAGCTGAAACGATTTCAAGTGAGTTCAGATTTTTTCACTCGACTCACTGATCTGCAATTGATCTGGCGTGCCTGAGCCATGTCCCCTCTCGGTTGATTGTTGCGCAACGCCGAGAAAATGTAAACTAATTGCTCGTTATGAATATTTGGTTGCTAAGTCAGGAAAACCTCAAAAAACGCGCACCACTCATGTTACGATGCTTGTTTGCTTAAAGATCAAACTCTTTGAAAATCAATACCCTCGGCTTTTGCTAGCAACGCGGCAAGCTTGCTTAAGAATTCATTGCGGAGTCGATGCTTCTTGGGCGTTATAAATCCAAAACCGACTCAGTGAAGCTTTTCTAAATGTAGAAACTGTAACCGAAAAATTACCTCGCGATCAGATTCAGTTTCCAGCCACGGTTGAGGTGTTGGAAGAGTCGTGTTAAAGTTTTTAATTTCCATCACTGCTTTCGTCTTTTTAAACACTCTTGGCGTGAGAAAAGGTAACGAGGCAAATCGCGGAAATGTTTTCCTTTTAACCGTCACTGAAGTCCGTTGCAGCAATGCACCATGAAAGCCGAGCAATAGAGACAAAAACCGAGCGCGCAGGCTATACGAGAGCGAAATATCTTGCTAAATTAAGCATCGAACATTTTCATTCTCGATGATCATCAAACGGAGCATGAATCAGCGAGAGAGAAACAAAACAAAAAGGCAGCTTCAGCTATTGGAATTGCTGCAATATCGTTAATAATAGATGATTCCCTTAACTGCACTCGCTTGGGCTCTGGTTTTTTGTTTGTTATGCTTTCGCACTTCTTTTTAAACTCTTGTTCGAGACTTCTCGACGGCGTTGCATAAAAATGTGATTTATAATCCCGCAAGATGGTTGCATGAAGGCGAAAAATATTTCGTCATCAGCGAGGTAAAAAGTTTTGACGCTCTAAGGGTTTGGGCCGGAGGTAAGGAAGCTTCTGTTGTGGAGAAGCAGTTTGGTGTGGTTGCCCAGACTCTAAGTGGTCATTGATAACTAATCATAACCTCAAAATAAACGAAGTACGGAAATTGAATTACACATTTGAACTAGAAACAGTTTGCGAAGGTAACATAACCTTAAAATCTTAGTTTTTAGGCTTTATCGCTTCTAAGAACATCAAAGATATCACAGCAACAATGACCTTCAACATCACTCACGCACTTTCCCTTCAGAAATTCCATACTTCTTGCTCTATACAATTTTTTGTCATTCTCTGCTATTTTCTTTTATTTATATCGCGTAAAATGAAAATTAATGTGTGTAGCCAAGGCTCGTTTAAAAGATGCGATGATGCGAGTCATAACAGCTTGTCGCGCTGGCGAGAGCGATGGAAAGAATCTTTTGTTCTATAACAAGCTTGGACGGTTTTTATGCGGTGCCGGTGTGATATATGGACGCTGCACTTCATTTTTCTTTTGATGTAAAAAGAATAAAAACAGAGTGAGGTTTCTGTGCAATGATTGCGATCTCCACTTTTCTGGTCTTTAGAGCCTTTTTTATCTTAATTTCGCAATGGCAAAAACTGGCGAAGAAAAGACGCTGATTTCAATATTTCTTCGCCATGCATGACGTTTCTGCGGTTCATTTAGAGTCATTTAACAACAATACGGCTTGTTATTCGCCGCAAAGTCGCAGCACAATGGATTTTTTACCCCAATAGCTCATAACACCGATGATTTTTTTCGATTGACAATCGATTCCGACACCTTTCGCATTCTATTATACCTGTCCACGCTAATCCAATCAAACGCTTTCAAGTCCTTTTCGATTTGATGTCTCTCGATGAACTTTTGGTGACTTTGTTTCAACTGCATGTCTGAATGGCTTCGCAAATCACCGCGGATTGAAACAATGTCTCAATCTGTTGTTAAAAACCTCCAATGCAACCTGAATGAATGATGAATAACAAACAAACAAAACAAAGTCATTATAAGCTTTTGAATTATGCAAAATTCCTCGGGGGATGTGAAAATGGTGTGGGACATGATAACTTTGAGGTTATGATCTTGTATTTTGATTAGAAAACTTACAACTTCTTTTTACGCGTACAAACCCCTTTAAAATCCCTGCTTGTTAAAAAATCACCTCGTTGCAACAACAATCATGTAAATTGCGAGCATTTTTTTTGCGTTCGACCCGCTCTTGGTCATTCAGATTGATGTGGAAAAACGTTTTGTCGATTTGCTCAAGTTAAGCGCGAAGAAAATTACCAGAGAAAAAAGTATTTGCATTTTTATCTAAAAATTATTCAATTCTCTTTAAACAGTGTCGCAACTCAAACAATCCATCAAACAAACGATAAATCGCCAAGCGAAATTAAATATATTGCACAGCCGGTTCAACTCTGTAATTCAATCGATTGGGAAAACGGAGATTAAAGTTCTGATTTATTGGTTCGCGACAGTTGAGTTTTTTCCTGGCGCTCGCTCGAGTAACTCAAGAACTTTATGTCTAGTTTACGCAAATGCCTGCTTAATTGTTAATCGTTAATCGTTTAATGAAACACATTTTACAATTAATTAATGCACTAATCATTCAAATAAGTCCACCAAGTAATGCATGTTTCTGTTGTGTTTCCAGTTTATTTTAATGTGTCTGCAAACAACGTGAAGCGTCATTGCCATTATGTTATCGGTGTGTTCCCCCGATCACCTTAAAAGGCAATATTTGCCATCGCGTTATAATTTTTGCAGCGTTCTATGTGTTTGCGCTGGGCGCTCGGATTTCAACTTTGGTGTTTAATTAAGCCGAGACAATTCTTTTTTAGTGCTTTTTCCAGTTTTCGCCAGATATCAGCCATGGCGCCTTGGTTTCTTGGCATTTATTTTGTATTAATTAATGTTGCGCTGTCAAAGCATACTTAAGCGTACCTAAAATGTCTCTTTTCTTTCGTTCTCAGCACATGAAAATTTATTTTTCTTACCTTCCATGGCACTGTCTTCAGAGCGTTGAAAGGCATTTTTCTAAGTGTCTCGGCAATTGCAAGACATTTGAAACAGTTTTGAGGTTAAAAACTCTTCGAAGCTTGTGCCAGATAGCATCGCAATGCATCATTTTAACGGAAATCTCTCACGACTATTTTCTTTATCAGCGAAACGGGTGGCAAAATTGGCAATAAACCGTCACATTTGGCATCTCTCGATTCGATGGCAGCAAAACACTAGCGATGTGACCAATTTTCTCATGTGATACGGTCACATAATATTCGCTGTATTGAGCTTAACATGCCACGAGAGAAGAATCGTGAAGCGAAAACGGCAGAAACTGAAGCTCATTAGCTTCTCTAATAGATTTTCATCCCGAAAACATGTTCGTGAGATAAATCGGGTTCAAGTGAATCTCAAAAGGGCATCGGCAGAATGCGATGATGATTAATTTCCAGAGTTGGGTTCGCGATGCACCGCGGCGGGAAGAAAAGCGCAAATCGTGATCCAGAAAATTGAATGTTTAGTCGAGTAGAACTCTTTATCTCTCCCACGGGCTTCTCTTCTGCTCGAGATTGAAGTCTTCCGTGTGTATCCTTCGCTGAATGTGAACTATTGCAGATATTTCTATTCCGAGAACGGCATAATAACTCTTGTCGTGTCTTACCGACAATGAGAACAATGTGCCGAGGTTAGCTGCGATCATATGTATTTAAAATGCGGATCACTTTTTGACCGTTATCTTGGTGCCTTCGCTGAAATAGTTAATTGAACAATAAAAAATGCATTATCAATGCAGCGAAATCAACATTTATTATTCGCGAGTAATGTAGTGCACTACACGTTCGCTCCTATCGTCATCAATAATTTCCCAATGTTGAACGGTAACGTTCGCGCCGACGACAAGGCGAGTTCGAGGCTAAAGAACACATTTTTCACCTCTTTTTGCATCACTGCAACATATCCGAGGGAGGAGAAGCAACAGCAAAAACGTGCAAAATAGAAAATTACATAAAAGAATAGCAACTCTTGCCCCATTCAATTAATGCAGCTGGAAGAAGAAAGAAAAATAAGCAGAAAAATATAAAACACAATTAGATGACATGATGATAAATTGATTTTTCATGCAAAATAAGTGCACACAGGCACACATCTTGGGAGAAAGATGGAAAAAATGAGAAATTTGGTGAACTGAAAGGTTTGTCACGTAGAAAACTTGAAGGAATGCTTTTGAAATGCTTAATAACTTGACAATTTTTGCTTAAAACTTAAAAGATTCTTTGAAAAAGTTAACGAGCAACCAAATTTCAAATTCAAAATGATCAGAAACCGTTACAAACTTTCCAAACGTTCATGTGACAAGCTTCCTAAACAATCCCTAAACAAAATCCCACAAAAAGTCTGAAATGCGACTTGTTGAATTACGAACATATACAATGCGCTGCAAAACATTGTAGCTGCCTTGTCAAAAAGTGCAATTATGCTTCCTGGTTCTGTTTTTCATCCGTTCTAGACATTGAACATTCACTAAGTTTCTTGGTTATTAATTAATGCGAATGCTTTTGATTGTTAAAAAATTTATAGCCGCAAAACGTTTTCTTTCGCTTCTGGATGCTTTGTTGTCATCTTTTGCCTTGCTAGCATTTTTGCTTCTTGAAATTTGTCATTTTGATGGTACTGAATTCAATTTGAAAGGAATAAAAACAACTCGCGATATCGCTGAGTCGAGAAATTCTCACGTATCAGAAAGCGGTTGAGTGCTGGAAAAACATCGGAGCGGAGAAACGCAAAGTTACGCGCTGATTTGAATATCTGTGATGTCACTGCCGTCGACTTTTGCGGTCATCTCGTGCTGCATGGGTGCATTGGTAAAACGTTTATGCTTCGCTGTCGTCTAATTAGAGACAACTCTACCGATTTTGCCTTCGCCAAAGTTCGTGCGCTCACTAATAAACAACAATTTTAATATGAGTTGAGAATTCAACGCTTTCGTTAATAATTGAACCAGATGCATTTTATTGCTTTCGCATTTACCGCAAAAGTCCCGGCGAATGATAAATTAACAGTCGCGTTAGATAACTCCAATGTGTGTGGCTAAAAGCAATAGATCACACTTGGATTTTGACACGAGAAAGAACCAGTAACAATTACTTTTCGCTGAAAAATTATTCACAAACTCGTATTCGAGTGACCGCAGCACATATTTCAGGGCATTGGCAGCAGTTTAATTTCATTACACGATGCCAGTCGTTTAAATTAAATAATGTTTCTCCCGATTTGCTGCCTCACTTTAGTTTTTGTTGACTCGAAAACCTTATAAAACTTTATGACTCCACCAATGAAAGGTTCAAAACACGAGAAAGATATAAAATATAACGGCCTAGGTGCATGTCGAAGTGGACGGAACGGAGCTGATATTGCAAATGATTTTTGCTGTTCACTGCACCGCAGCAGACATTTTATTACGGTTTTCATTGAAAGCAGCATCGTCGATAGAAGAAAAGAAATATCAGTTCTGTGTAAAATATGGAGTGCACTCGTTAGAAACATTTGACTGATGCTACGAGCATGAGAAAAAGCTCCAATAAAATGGAAATCGATGGGTGTAATAAATTTGAAGAAATTTTCCGGCTTTCAATTTGTACGAGCGGCAGAAATTGGCATGAAATCGCAAGAAGTGAAAGAAATCAATTAAGTTTTGAGTCAATTAATCTCCGCTTAATTGATATTTTCAGTTCTCTGCGATCTTTCGGCGCAAGAAAGTTTGATCATCAAAGAAAGTTACTTAACTTTTGACACTGATGAATCTGCGATCTCAAATGTTTTCATTCAAATTGGATGATTCTGAATGTGTTTTAATTGGAAGTTGACAGGGAGTGTGATTAAGTAAGGTTATGTCATGAAATTCCCTAAGATTTCTGTGTTTACAACTTAAACTTAATTTGAATCGTAAATTTCTATGACTTTGTCACTAAGAACACGAATCAATCCTTTCACACAACTTCAGGCCTAACTTCCAATGTAACCAAACATCAGCACTTACCCTAACCTGAAAAATTAGCTAAGCTGATATTTTGTGAATGACTTTGCCATGCTTTTCATCGTCGCTTTGTCTTCTTACGTCGGTTCTTCTTGTTCCGACGCTTAATTTAAATGGTGAGAATGTCTAATTGACTCGTGGAAAGCAAGTTAAATATTTACCGCTCGGTTGAGCGGCATAAAAAATGTCTAAATTAATAAAAATCACTCTTTAATGTATTTTTAATGAGTATCCGTTGATTCATTCTCTCACTTCACGTGCTGTTGCTTGGAAACTCTGCCTCAAGTCGGCAAGTTTCGTAATGCCTTCTTAAAGATGCAAGCAGCGTTTCAGGAACATCACTCGGGATTGCATGCAAACAAGCCTCAAACGTCACGATCAACAGATAAGCTTATATTTCACTGTGCTGCAGATGAAAATTCTGCAAATGTCAATTTGAAATTGAAGAAAGAGAATAAAATTCTAGAATTTTATTCTTTTGTGCACTTTAATCGGTTTATTTACCTTTTGGCCTTACACGGACGGCAGTCTCAACTTGCTTTTGTCATAAAACTCACATCGAATGGGCTTCTCGGTGCGACTTGTTATTACGAGACTTGTACCAGCAATTTTGCATATGGAATGATAAGAATATTTTCATTAGCTTTTCCCTTCAACAAACAATTCAAATCATTTATTATGCACTCTTTATCTGCTTGCTGTCGATGTGCCTTGTTCGAAGTGGGAGTTCCTAGTTGACAAAACTAGCTAATGTGCAACCTCAAGAACAAGTTCATGAAATGCATTGTCACCTTTGAGTTCCCTTAATCAACTCTGCCGTCTAATGTTCTTGCAACCAACCTTTTGTTTCTGAACTCGATGCACGAGGAAATTGTTATTCCTGAATGAATGCAAACAGTGATAGAACATTTCTTTAACTGTTGTTGCACAATACGATTCTTATTGTTTGCACTCCTCTCTTCTCAATTGTTTGCTCGTGGAGGCACCGAATGATGAAGCAAAATATATTTTCAGTTGGCATTATCTCTTTTATGAGTTTGAATGGACCATTTTTTATTGACAGACATGTTCACGTACTCGATAATTTCCATATTGAGAGCCAGAAAAAATATTTAAATTGGAATCAATGTTTGCGGACGAAACGGAAAGAACTGTAATTGCTGCCCCACAGCACAGAGTTTGTTTACTCTGCTCATTGGTTACTACAAAGTTGCACAAACATAGCTTTCGAAGAAATCTGATTAAATTCTCATGTAATTTCATCGTTTTTCTTCTTTTCTCAGCTGCAAATGTGACTTTTTCTTATTTCGAAGCACGTAGGAAACGTTTGTCAGTCACACTTTTGATGGTTTGAGATTATGTTCAGAAGCTGAAAACATAGAATCTAGCTTTAAAATTGAAATTTAAATAATATTACATCACTCACGCTCTTCCCCACAATAAAGTATCATTAAACATTCTCGAAATTCATCTTGTGGATGACTTTTCATTTATATTTTTATTTAAATTGTTCTTCAGCCGAGAGCTTCATAGTGGCTTGAGCAAATAAACGTTAAGGACGAAAGGCATTTGAGAAATGCTGACAGCAGAAACTCCATTGAACTTTCAACATGACCAGCATTCCGGCTTTTGTGCCTTATAGTTTATGATAATTTTCACCACGGCATAAGAAATAATGTGCACCTTTGCGAGCATTATCTCGCCACGAAAAACTCTGATGAATAATTTTTTATAAAAGAATTATTATCTCGATTTTATGCAGAACATGATAGCGAGCGCTCTGGCATTAGGATCCAGCACCACAATGTGCTGTACAAGGGAGATGGAAAGAAGAAATCAATGGGAACATTAACAGACCTTTAGCTTGCAATAATCTCTCGAAGACATAAAGGCCCGTGTGGATAGATAAATAGCAATAACAAGATTATGAAAATATTCTTCCTGTTTATTCTGCCGTCTCAATCATAATATCACTTATTATGCATTTTAACATCTGATTTCTCCATCTCTCGGCTCTCCACCGATATCCGATTATGTTCTACATTCCCAAGCGTCGATTAAACTGAAAGAAAGAATGAAGAGGAAAATAAAACGGAGTCTCAATGTCGTGAACTTTTCAAACATAAACAGCAGATATGATTACTGACCATAGGCAATGTGTTACTTAACTGAACTTCCCATCCCATTGAATTGTCTTGTCTTCAAACCGCTACTCGCAATAGACACGTCACTACGCTAAACGGCTTGCTTATTCATCCCAAAAAGCATTTAAACTCGGCTCCGAGACAATGCGACTTGGTGGAAGCTTGCCAGGCCTTCGACATTGGGGCCAGTTACGTTGTAAGGTCATTGGAAGATCAATTTGTGACACAACAGTCATTTTAAATCGCATAACCTCAAATTATTTCAATTATTCGTTTTTGTCCAGATTTAGCCTTAAACTTTGAGGCAACTGACTAATCGCCCCTTATTCATAATGAAACTGCATCTGCCCACTAGTTGCACAACTTCGGCATAAAAATATGCGTTTCAATTCAGCATTTATAACAATATTTTGTTCTTTGGCTGCAGTCGAGAGTCAAAATGTGCAGCACATTGTTAATTGAAATAAAAAATATGGCGCCTTTGACTGTTGCGGTCCCATTAGCATTTCGAATGTTTGCTAATGCATGTATTTGCGCGAATTCTTAGCCTTTAATAAGGCTTCATATGCAAATTCAGTTTAATTTTCTCGTGTTCAGCGCATAAAACCTTTTAAATTGGCATTTGGTACAGATGTCCACTTCAATTGTGTTTCGAATCGAAATATGTCATTGTGAAATGGAAAATAAGAGAAAAACGTGTAAAAGGCAACATAATAAATTAAAACATTACTTTACAGCCCAATCGCGAAAACTGTCAAATTAAAATAAAATAATGCCCTCGAAAATGTGTGCGGTGTGGTATGTTAAATTGTTTATTTGAAACTTTAATCAGCGATATGCTGTTTTTGTTTGTTTCCAACGTTTTCGCGTTAACTGACTTCTCCATTTGCGTTGTCAGGAAAATAATATTAGCGTTGCGATCTTTATATATATATCTCTCGCGTCCAAAGTGTGCATGCAAGTCAGCGATATAAAAATGTAAATTTTACGGTCCAGTTCCAACATCGCCTGTCTGCGGTGCTGTAGTGACAAGGAGAAAAAGTAATCAGTGTTCTTCTGATCTGCCTTAAGTGGCCTTCATCAATTTACTGCAGCGTGATTCCGATGGAAAATGTTCTGCGCGCTGACTTACCACATTTTGACGTAGTGGCACTTTGATTGTGCATTTTTTTTTTGATTCTTATGACTTTATTCAGGCTTGAGTAAAACATGTTAACCGAATAGGTCTACATTGTGCATTTTAGTGTAATTGCAGAATGAAATGTAAGCTGTTGACTGAATGAATCAAACTGAAAGGCTTTTGAATCAAGGCAAGAGGCAAACAAGAGTTTTTTCCTGTATTGTTTCTAATTAATATGAGTTGCTGCAGGTACTTGGAGGCTTCACTTGAAATTCCAGCAACATTTGAATCATCAGGAACCAATAAAGATCTATTACAACTAAGGGCGTTGTTACACGCTGTTTCTAATTTCTTTACAAACTCACAAAGTTCCGGATTTGCTGACATCGAGTATTGAATTAAAAATTCATTCGCAGTCCGGGTGGTAAAAGGCTTCAAAATGAATGTCTTCAAGGAGACACATTGTAGCGTTTAAAGCTTTAGTAGCTGATGGGGGAGTTGCTGAAGCAATTTTGTTCAAATATAATTCATGTAAAGTACACAATGCCGCAGTAAAATTCCACAAGCGACTGAAATTACGAATCACAACGTGGCGTCTCAGCCGAGTATGCAGAAAAGCTTTTCAAGCGAGATTGGAAACATATGTAAACGATTTGTAGCACGAACCCCTAAAATTTCCATTTCAAACACACTAAGCGCCTTTTAAAAACGGTGTGAAGATCAATGATAACAGAGATTAATCAGGTCGAAGGTGAACGTCCAACTTTTCGCTGTTTTGAGCGACGCGAATCTTATGTCGTCGTCAACGTCGCTTCAAGTGTTTGTCGTTTCTCCGCTAAAAGTGTGCAAATAGTGTGCTAAAGGCAAATAAATCCTGACACACACTCGACTGTTCACTGACCATCGCTTAGCACTTCCTTGACCCATTTATTTGTCGCTTTGGGTTCCAACCACAAGCTCTGTGCACAAAGTCGCTTTTCACCCTCGAAGCTTTCTTGAGAAATTCGTTGAACATTCTGTGTAAATTGCTTTTGTACTTCCTTTAAAGAAATTGAGTTCGCAGGCATTGGAAATAGCTTCTTGATATTCCAAATATATGAATGGGCAAATAGGCGAACCAAAGGGCAAAAGTCCCACACACAATTTCGATCGCTCAACAAGAATTTCATTGTTTATTCTGGGCTTTGCGCGTTGGCCGGGGCCTTTTCGAGACACAACACAGCACAGTAGTGAAAATAATGAGCTTCCTATGAATTCTCTAGGTTAGCAGAGCACAAAGAATTATTTTGTCTTGTATTTAACTTTTCCTTTGTGGTGACATGACCAGGCTCTTGTTAGCCCATTTTTCAATTCTATTTCTGCACAAACAGCCAACAAGCAGCAAAACATAACAG
>JPYR01000464.1:32166-61582 GCA_000775305.1 Belgica antarctica
CGCGTGCCAGCCATTTCGTGATTTCGCCATCGAGTGCAACTGCTTTACATGCCTTAGTCATAAGTAGTAGCCCCGGCCGAGACATTTCAAATATTCCTCTCCGTCGTTTGACTTCACGTGTGCAGCAGTGGCATGCATGGAAATGGCGTGAAATGGGCTTCAGCTTTGACTACGCAAAGAAAAATACGACGGCAGAGAAATTCTAATTTATTATATCAATAAATTTCCACTAAACCAGCCAGCGAAGCAGTAACAACTAATCACTTTTCGATGTTTGTTTTAAAGGCACTTGGTCTCGACATTTCTCGTGCCAACTCGGTTGCGAAATTTCTAAAATCTTTCTTCGTGTCTTGTCGAGATAAAATTGGGCTGACTTATTGAGTCTGCAGCAGATTTGCACTGTCTAGAGTCATGCAAGACCAATTTCGCATCCACTGCCTACGAAACCACAACTTTTTGAACCTCTTTGATGACCTCTGACAGCAGCATTAAACGTAATTTCTGTCCAATTGATTGTTTGCTTCTGGAAAATTTAATTTGGAGCGTCTGAATGGAGATCTCACAAGCCAAATTCCCACTCCTTGGTGATTTGGGAACAAAACGGGGCAACAAAGCGAGAAAACACAGAAAGCAAATGAATCAAAAATGAGTTAACCTTTGATCATAAACCACAAAAGAAATAAATTTGCAATGCGCTGAATGAATTCAATGTAAATATTTGCCAATATGCTGGTTCGAGCGCTGCACAAGGAGGAATAAATTTTCGTCCACAGTCATCGAGATCTCTTTTGCATTTTTCGTTCGTTTCTAAGATCGCAAAGCACCGGGGCAGAGACTGACGTCGAGAAAAACCAACAAATAATTTATTTTTAATTCCAACTACGATTTAATACTGCAATATATTTCATTATTTATTTTCAACAAGTTGAAGAGTTAAATAGGTTTGTTCGTGAGTGATGTTGAAGCTAATATTTTTGAGGTTATTAAATTGAATTTAAAAAATTGACTTCAACTTTCTATGATTTCTGTGAGATTTCTTAGCTAGCTAACGAGAATAACCTCGAAATTAATTTATCTTACCCATCACTAACGTACAAACCCCAACATTCCAACGTAGAAGAAACATTTTCCGTCTTGTTGATTAGCGAGAAGAATTATTGTTCTTAATCTGCATATTTCAGCGTTCGCAACAGATGTTTGGTTTGTGCCATTGCATCGAGTCGTCGCTCGCTCGAACAAACGGCGAAGAAAATGTGTTAAAAATATTAAAGTCATGGCTTTAAAACACAAACGTCAACTTTTCGTAGCTTATATGAAAGAATTTCAATTGGCGTCTAACCGCCCACGCAATTTGTATCGAAACACAACGCGCGAACGACGAAACCAGTTTTTTTTTCGTATTATTGTCTAGATTTGTTAATAGCATAAAAAATACAACATCGACAAGAGTGCGCGTGGCAGCATCCAAAAAAAGCTGCTTCGTCCGCGACATGAGAAAAATTGTTTGTCTCGAATGTGAAACATTGTAAATTATGATCAAATATTTCTCAATTCATTTGGAGAACCCTCTGTCTGGTTTTCATAAAAAAGTGTCACTTTATTTCTTGTCGAACAACGGTCGACAGAGTGCTCCGGACCAAAACTGTTTCACGTTGTTACATGTCAACTTAATGCAGACTTTTTCTTATTCCTTTCCTGCGGCCTTATGCAAGTCGTCGATCGCGAGCATGCCACCACTGAGGCGCGTGTGTCGTCCGGGGCCTGCTCGCGTGGAGCCTCGTCCCCGCCATAAGCAGACGACCCCGCGCGCGGGAGGATGTGTCAACGAAGGATGGCAAAAGAGATATTTTCATGAAAAGCTTACTCGATGCCAACCGTGAACCCTGTACATAAAAAGCCTTATTCTTCTCTGGCGAGATCCACACAGAAGAAACAAACAGCGAATTGCGAAAGACTCAAACTCATTTACAAAAAAGGAATGTTGTCGGTTGATTTTGTTTTAAGCACATCACTTTTAGACCAGGGTTGTGTTTGACTGTCATGTGTCAGTGAATTGAAAATTTTCAACAGCTTATGTGAGACAAGATTCAGGGAAATTTCCAACAATTTTAGTTGAAATCCCCAAAGTTCCAACGGCCTTTAATGACCTTCCATCATAATTTATTTGTGTCAACTCTGATAATCCCATTAATCCAAGGAAGGTGATTATTGGCAACCGGCTAAAGCGCGCTCTTTATGTCCATTTACGTGAATATGTTTGGAAGCATTAAAATAATTAATGCTTCATAATTGAAAGTGAAGATTGCGCAGCATCGCTCGAGCGGTTTTTTGATTTGTCTCCTTCTGGGCTTTTATTTTCATGTTTTATCAGTGATCTGCAAAATAATGATCTGATGGGTGCGATAAAAAATCAATTTCCCAAAGTGAAGTTCGGCGAAAACATTTTCGATTTATTTCTTTGCGCTTGGCGATGCCGTGAAGCTAAATAATTTACGATCACAATTTTTATGTATTCGCAATTAAAAAGGGAAGCATTTTAATAACAACACGCTGACAATTCAAAGAGAAGCGAGATAAACGAGCTGCTTCACGCAATCATTTTCGCCATGGTTTCGGGATTTACATCAATCGCTTCTCGATCGCTGTTTTTGCTTCAAATTTCTTCACGCTTTTGAATGTTTAATTACACAAAGGAAAGGAAAGAAAAAAACCCACAAAAGCAAATTTAAAGGCGAAGCTGAAATCGCAAATTTTCATCAAGCAGTGAAAGTTAATTTGGTTTTGTTCTTCCATGAAGCTTTGCATTCCATTATCCAAGTGTTGAGTAACAGCAGCAGTCATAGCCATTCTCGCAAAAGTTCAAAGACACAAACGATCATCAATTGCCGGCCGTTGCGCTGGCTGACAACGAAAATATTTTTATTTGTCTCTTCGCGTTTTGTTTTCGTCGAGGGAGCTGAATTTCGAGGACGTGTGTCATGTTAATCATATTTTGGGTATTTAATGGTTTTGCCCGCTCAGTTTCATCACCATCATCATTATACCCGATGCCAGCCAATTATCTTTTTTGAGCCCTAATGAACACCCAAAAAAGCGAAATTAAAATAGCTCCGAAAATCGCTTAAGGTAGAATTCACATTTAAGCCGGAGCGCTGTTAATGCATCCACAAAAAGCGAAAACCATTTTACGATCATATTTATTGTCGATTATTCCTCCGCCAGTCAAATAAAAACGTTTTCTCAAGCCCTTTAAGATTGATTAAAAATTAGCACTGGGAAGAAAGAAGACGCCTTCATGGGGGAGACGCGAATGCAAACGGGTCCAAAATCAAATTTTCTCAAGCCTTTTCATGACCCGAAGCGTCTGCAGTAAAACTTAAACGAAATGTGTACCTTGACTCCTAAAGAGAACTCCCTCGACAGTTCACAATTTTCTTCGCAAGACAATATGAATGTTACATCTTTGAACACATAATCAGAATGTTTGAGTAGATTGTGAATTGCGTAACAGCAAAATTTAACGATAAAATCTTTTGTTTATCATTTTATAATCAAACTCAAACCAGAAAACGTCGATATTCTTGCCCGAAAAGCTGCATCATTCTTCAACGCCCCCGAAACAAAAGCAAAACAAAACTGAAAACAGCAAACTTTTCGGTGCAGATAAAAACTAAAGACACAACAAAAGGCTCCGAGAAAGTGAAAGTGGCTTCACGATTATATTTTTTTCGGAGAAGCGAATTTTTCGCGGATCGTCGAATGAGAAAAAAAAGGTTTTACAAAGTCGCGAGACTACTTTCTGTCTTCTCTGCAATGTATTTTGAGGTTTTTTGTCTTGATCAGACGGTGTAGCGTGGAGTGAGAAGCAGAAAAATGGAAAATAATGAGATTTTTAATTTTTACACAATTGGATACATTTGTGTGAATGCACATTATTACGTATTCGATTGTGTCGGCCTTTTGTAGCCTTTATTATATTATTTTGGGTTGGCATGCAGATAAGGCCGCAGCTCGTTGCGCTTTATCAGCGTTCAGCTTGGGGCTGCGACGAAACGGAAAAGCTTATAAATTGGTTATTGTCTGTCGACAAGGCCGTTGAAAGCCAAGAAAGAGAGATTTCGTTTATTACTTTGATGGATCGTAAGATTTACTTCATTGCCTATTTTTGTATGCCTTCGATGTTTCAATTGTTGCTTTTGGCCATTCAAAGACAATGTCGAAAGAATTATCGCAAACAAACGCAGTCTGATAATTGGTAATTAAATTAAATATAAAAGCTTAATTGTTCCTGAGTTTACAGATCTCGGGCCGTCGTCACAGGGAGTAGGCGTCACAAGCAAGTTCAATATTGACGAAAAAGCTGCGTAATTACATAATAAGCGGCTGTTAAAGATAATTGCATACTCATTTAATGACGCTTTATTGCGAAAATGTTTACAAGTATCGCGAATGAATCAAATAAAAACATGTTGAGTTGAGTTGATATAAAAATCCGCCGCGAAGCATCGACATCAAAGTAGCACAAATTATCTGAAATGGACGTGCCGTAGACAAATATAATAACTTTTATGAAATTGAAACCAACTACGTTGTTAAAACAGCAGTTAAAAGGCTTTAAAATTGTTATTTGCACCTATTTTAGTTTGGATCAAAGTATAGGCTAATTGGGGGGGCATTCTTAAGTGATGGCGATTGTTGTTATTATGGCAACGTAAAGTGGTCTAAATTGTTAAAGTTTCAATCGAATTTTTACTCATGTATTAAAAATAATGCAGTGTGTAAATCAGACAGAGGTTGAAAACCCAAATTATATTTCACTTTTAAAGTCCCAAAACTCTAAAACCAAACCTGATTCATCTTTTCGGACAAACGAAATAAAAGTCAATACACTTAAGTCATGCGGATTAAAACGCAACATCGAAGACTCTTTTTTCTCGTTGCAATGACATAAAGAGACTTGTTGTTAACATAACTCAGCACCGACTGCATAACCAGCATTTCAATCGATGGGACGACACAAAAAGCAGAGTCAAGTCGAGCATAAAATATAATGAATGGAAGCTTTTTTATTGTTCATTAGCTGTTTAATATTCAGTACATGATTTCGTCTTACATATTCCGAGTTCTTTTTTATCTTAATTAGATTGCCCAATGAGCGAGCAAGACGAACGAGAAACTCTGCACAATGCAGTCGTGTCGTTTGTTTCCTTAGAACTCGAGAGAAAATCACCGCGAATAGCCATGCAAAACGATCCCTCAAAGAAAACACTTCGTCTCAAGGTTCTTTCTCGTGTAGCCTTCATTAAAAAGCCTTTAAAGATGAGAATACCTTTGGCAATAATTAAGCCGAAGTAAAATGACTCGTTACAATCAAATGCATTCTTCATTTTCTACGGCCGTGCTTTTCTTTGCTTCACTCAATGGATCAGATAACTCATGGGCTGACTAGAGGGAACCAACAATGCCATTCCACAATTGCACAATGGGACGAGAAGTAAATCAAAGCGAGGCAATGAATAATTATTTTAATTGTAAACGAATGGCGATTCTAATCTCTCGCGAATCGAGCGGAGAAAAGCAGTCACCGCTGAATGTGTTAAGTGCTCGAGAGGATTCTATTTCTTAGACAATTTAATTAACTGTCTCAATATCGAGTTCCTTCTTCTCTCCGTTTCCCCATTCTCCGCCAACAATTCCAGTTTGTCTTGCTCAATCAATGCTTGTTTGCATTAGAAACCGTGTTGATCTAGAACGGGCGAACCAATTGAAGCGTTCAACGATCAATCAGACCAACTGCGGCGGAGAGGTGAAGGCGATACGTCTTTGATTTAATTAGAAATTTATAATTTTGATTCGTAACTATCGAAAAGGCATTTCATTCACTGAGTTGTGCCCGCTCTTGAGGCTCGAGTTTTTGTTTATCTTAAAAACAAATCACATAATTACGTTCCACCGAAATTACTGTTGTGAAGGTCATTCATCCGAGAGGGGAAAGAAAAATAAATAAGAAATTAAATGTCGAGTTCCAGCGGTGTTGATTTAAACACAACATTTAACTTAAAGACCATTCCGTCAATGGCCATCGAAGCGTTGCTTTGAAAATTCTTGTCGGGCAAATCTAAATCGCACTACAAAGTGTTTACATAACTTCGATTGGTTTGGACTGACCGTTCCACCGAAAATTCAAAATTGCGGAATTTTGCGCCGATAGACACTCGCACGAAGGAATGCAAAGAAGAAGATAGAACACTTATTTGGTTTCCGACCCCAGGCATAAATGGTAACAAGTCTTTTTGAACGAGAAATTGTTTGGTTGTTTGCTCCATCACATGCAGGTCGAGATAGAATTGGACCCTGACAACAAAAAGCGTTGAAATTTCTTCCTCATGCAGGCCATCAATCGTAAATTTTGTTTGGGTTGGTACAAATTCCGTGTTTGAGTTGTGTTTACGAGTTAAGTGGTAGCCGATTTGTGATGAAAAACTTTGTTGTTTAAGATTTTGTGATGAAAAACTTTGTTGTTTAAGATTTTGTAATGAAAAATTGAATAATTAACCTCAAAACTCACTAATTCATAATTCAATCTCTGACGTCTAAGCCACTTGCCCCAAAAAAATCATGAAAATTAATCTGGCATCGACCTTGACTCGAGACAATGGTAAAGCTCGACAAGTTTTAGTGTCAATTTTGCAACAAACAAGATCAGCTTTTCAGCATACAAAGTAAACCTAATTGATTTTATTCTCAGCCGATCGAAATTCAGCCGTTTCATTGTCATTAAGAATGTTGTCGCATTAATTGTAAAGATCGAAGCTTAAGTTTAATTATTGGAGTCACATGGTGAATGGCTTTAAAAAGTCTTACGACCGCTGAGTGTCTTTTCTTATAACTCATAAGAAGTTATTCGCAGTCGATTTAAATTCATTTTTTCCGTCGCTAACTTTATGATTTTCCATAAATATTATTTTATTCTTATTCAACAAGGGTTTGTATGAAAGTTAAGTCAAGTTTCGTAAGATCAAAGCAAGGTCATGGAATATATTTTGGTTGCATATTCGCAGTGCAAACTTTATGTTTTGAATCTTTTAAAATCAGATCATGGTGACAACCCTTACGTACAACCGCCATTTAAGCTAAGAGAAAAATCACAAAATGTAAAATTTATTTGTAACGATGTAAAATTCTCCACGAGGGAAACGAGAAACCGTCAGAACTGCTAGCAGAAGTCGTGATGTTACTGCTGAGATTATACTATGATTAAAAACATTGTCGGAGCCTGCAATCCCGTTTACCAATGGATTTACCACAGTTCCAGAATTATTTCGTTCAATTATAAGTTATGCTTTCTGCTCGATCTACAAAACGCCTTCGTAAGTTTTCGGGCGAAAATGAAGCATTTAAGATATCGCAGTTGTGCTGGCAGCTTTGTTTTTGCTGCTGCTGCTTTGGAAATAGCTGGAACTATTTAATTAAAGTATTAACCACCTTGTTGATCGGGCGAAGCTGGCGTTGCTTGATAAGAAATTATTTTCTTCATCTGTTTAGGCAGTTAATGTTTTCATTGCCCGCACAAAAAGTTAAAACTCATGTTCGAATGTCGAAAATGTGTGATTAGATTATGATTTTACCAGCAAAGCCATTAAGGCTCGAATTCAGCAGAGAATGTTAAACCATTCCGCAGATACGAAGCGTTGAGATAGGTTTGGGAATTAATTGCCTATGAAATTGAAACTGTTTTGCTCTTTCTGCTAGCAAACTGCTTGGTTTTATGATCGAGACAACAACAAAACATTCAATTTGAGATTTCCTTAGCTTAACACAGCACTAGAGCGCGTACAAACCAATTGCAGATAGCAGAAACAAAACTTCTAGAATACTCTTCAGCATTTAATCTCACTCGTATGCGCTTCTCAAGAACGTACAAGCATGAAGTAATCGCCTGGAGCCGATGATGGGGAGACGGAATTAAATGTAATAAAATATTTTACACAGTCAAGTACAAACTGCAAGCAACATTCACGGCTGCAATGAAAGAAAACGAAGGCAAAAGCAGCTCGGATGAGGTCAAATTTTTAATCTCGGCAGTATTGTTTGGGTTGATCAGGTCCATTGTTCCCGGTAACAAGAAACGAAGAAAAGTAAAGAAGTTTTATAAGAGAACTTGCGATATCTTTCCAGCCGCGCATGAGTCTCAGAATTCTCATAAGTTTCACTTGAAAATTCCACAGGTTTTGAGCTGCAGAATTATAGTTGCGCTGAAGCTGCGGAACATAGTATGGTCGTTTTGCTGAACATAATTGCAAAGATTGGAGATTTTTTTTACATTTTCCATTCTTTTGTTCGTGATGATAAATTTCTTTAGTTTATTATCATTCCAATCACTCAATTTGCTGAGTTTTTGTCTCGAAATCAGGCAGAGGGCTGGACGCGTTGAGTATGCTTGCCATAAATTTCCAGCCGACAAATAAAACGCGCTTTCTTCGAGATGTCAAAACTGCTTTTTTGCTGCTAAAGAAGAATTTTTTGCGTGAAACCTTTCACAATGGAACAAATTGAAAATAATTTGGGATTTCCAAATTGGAAACGAATGTCTCGATTGTGGAAGCAAAAAAGAAGTTCGCAGATTGGATTTGGATTGTTAGAATTGAAGTTTAGATTTCGCAGCAACCGTGTTGTTCATAATTTAATGAAAATAAACAGAAACTGGGGTATTCGCTAATGATGAAGCTAAAAAATGAAAAAAGTTCACTGATTACATGTTTCATCAAAAGCCGGATGCTTGGAGTCAACACACAACTGACGCACTACCCCCACTGATGAAGAAATAAATTGATTTCTCTTTCCTTTTAAATATTTATCTTTAATTTTTCGATCAGCTACTTATTAAACGAGATTTATTGTATCAAGAATGCATTGAATAGACGGTGAAAAGAATTCTGAAATTTATTGCTTTCAAAAGTATTTTGTTCCATCCCGTATCAGTTTATTGTTGGGAGGTTTTCGAAAAAAAATTCGGGGTATTACAATGAAAATATTTGCTTAAAGTCTGCTGCCGCAAAAACTTCCATTAAGAAAACGTTTTGCTGTCCGTCGTTTGATCAAAAATCCATAAATTTCAATGTGCTTGCTTTCTCGTGTGTAGCTGAAAGCTTGAGAACATTTTGGAACGAATTTTTTCGATCATCACTTTGATATGCTACGTCGGGAAGAATTCTTCAATCACGTGAATTGCCTTGTCAAGCTAGACTGTTGAACGTTAGAAAACCACGATTTTTACTTGAACAACCTTCAGACAGCTGTAATGAACATGCCACCGTTGCAACCTGCATAAAAATAGACAAAAAATAATTATAAATTACACATCGCATCGCCTTCACGTCCAGAGATTGCAAGCCTTCAGATATGTTTCATAATATTTCCTCGACTTTCCGCTTTATTCTGTCCAATTCAACCTCCATCTGAAGACTGTGTGCAGTGTTATCAATTGGCAAGTTCAATGCGATAGATCATTTGAACTACTATCACGTTTCTCTCATTTTTTCCTTCATCAATCCGTGTTTTCTGATTCCGATGTGAACGTTTGTAAAACCTTTGTGGATTAAATGGAATGGAATAGCATTTCAAAAGCATAATATATGTTTTCCGGCTTTCATCGAAAAAAATCACGCAGAAGAAAGATTTTTCATTCAGCAGCACGGTTGAAATATCATTTCATCAAGGCAGATCTCCTTGCAGCCGGGAAGCAACAAGAAAAATTTCGCGCAAAAATTTGTTATTTATTGATTAATAAAGGAAGATAAATGTGCAGAAACTTCGCTTTGATTTCTTGGAGTCGATAATCGATGGGGATTTGTTCAAATCGAACATGAAATCGAGATGTTTGAGTTCTCATGTAGGACGTACGAGTTGATTTGCAAGTAAATCCGTGTGATGAGAAATCTCTCAAAGTGAAGTGAATCGACTGAGACTTTTTGTCAAAACAATTTCAAACGCGGTATTAGGTAAAGAAATTAACGGTTCTGTCAGGGAATGATTCTCTGCCTGATGATCTGAGAGAAAGAAATCTTCGAAAAGCAGTTAAAGTTCGATGGGAATTTTTCCTTTCAATCGATGATTCAATGACAGTCTGCACATCAAGCGAGAGAAGTAACCTCTCCGGGCACAAATTCTTTTCTTTATCGTCGCCGTTCACATTGTAACTCTATTCATGAACTTCGACAATTTATCGACTGCTATTTGTGCACATCCCATGTCCTACAAAAAATTTATCACGGCCTTAAAGCATCTGATTAGAATTTTAATCGTTGTGCTTGCAAGTACATTTCGAGATGCACAAAAGAGCGATAAAATTCAGAACAGTGAACCAATAAATCTGGAAATTACAGTAATTGGCCCATTGACTGCCGTCTCTCGCCATATCTGATGTGCTGTTTGTTTTGTTTTGTAAGATTGTCTGTTCATGCGAGATTATAACATAAATTTAGTAACACCGAATGACAGAGAAATATGTCACATTGCATTCATAACCTGAAATTCGGGCGACATGGATCGGAAGAGAGATTTGAGGTGAAAGGGGCAGTTTGCAAGGAATATCACTGCTTAGCTGGAAGTTATTTTGAAGCTTGGTTATACGTCACTTAACCTAAAGTTTGCGTGCAATAACCACATTGAACTAAACACAAGAATTTAGGTTCAAACATTTTGAGATTAAAAAGCTTGTGACTAAACTTATGCAATGCTCCAAAGATTAGAAAACCATGAAATGGCATAGAAACCTCGTTCAAAGTCCCAGACAAAACAAAACCTTTTGAAAATGTCGTCTTAATATAATTTTAAGGTATCAAAGCAAAAAACAGATTTTGCGAGATTTCCGAGAATAGACATTCAGATTTCTAAAGCAGTCAAAAGAGCGGAGAAAAATGCATAATATTTGAAAATATATTGCCCTCGAGATACAAACATTTGTGTTGTGAATGTTCGCCCCGTAATATTAACTTCATTTTGCCTCTCGTTTCATGTTGAATCACATAAATTCTTAAAATTTCATTTTTCTCATAACGGATTTCAGGAAGATAAAGCGAAGCAAAAAACTCGGCGGAATCGAAAGAGCTTAATGTGATTTCCACTAAATCAAAATGTGCCATTCGTGTGACGTACTGCATCAGTCTCGGGCGAGAAGAAAAACGAGCAAACGTTTTACGAGCTGTTCTTAAGTCATTAAGAATGTTTATGACTGCAAGCAGAATGGCGTAGTGAAGACCATTCATTAACGAAAGAACTTCTCATGGCTTTTTTTGTCTAACAGCATACACAATTTCGAGCAGCGAACGCACGCAACTCTCTATTATTGTGTCTCTGCCCATTATTGATGCTTTGAACTCTCGCTTAGCGGATAATATAGATGAGAATCGGTTGGGAAAGTCCGATTAAAGTCAGGCACTTTATCTTACTCGCGAGATATGCCACGAAGGGGATTGTCTGAGAATGATGACAATGGGTGGTGTGGCGAGTTTTCTGTGGTCGGCGAAGTTTCTGGTGGGAACTGCTTGGGTGTAGGCGTTTCAAGCATGCTAGGAAGTAAACTCCAAAGACATATGTTAGCTTAAAAGGTGTGCTAAAGTTCTTGGGTCTTAAAAGCTAGCGCATAAGTCGATAACTAACTTTTTACCATCTGTTACACTCATGCACTCCAAATATTCCACCTGTCAACGCCCACTACGTGACCATTAAAAAGGAATTTTTCACTGTCCTTAGACCAAACATAAAAACTTCTTTGTTACTCGAAATGGCAAACCGCTATTATGATGCTTTGGAACGTAAACTATCCGCTTTAGCCTGCAAACCTCTCGTCGATTTTGGTATAAAAACTTATCTTGCCAGTTGGATGTTAATGGACATTCCCTTATCAAACTTACGGCAGACTTCTTTGAGTTGGAAGCGAATTTTTTGTTGAGTGGCAACATAAACTAAAACATTCATTTGTGTCATCCAATCTAAACGCAACTATAAGGTTGATGATGAAGTCATTATTTCTGCGCTTTTATAGGCAGATGACGATCAGACACGATTCGACAGGGCTGTCTTGGCATTGTCATGTGCGTGAATGTGCGCTGAATATAGATCAGTCGATCATGGGGAAGCGGCGGAATGGGAAATGGAGAAACTGTGCTAATGCGAGCTTGTCGATTATATTTGGATCGTTCCAATAAAGATGAAAGCATCGTGAGAAGGAGAAAAATGTTGCTCGTCACCTCAATAATGTTGTGTAATTTAAATCGTCTCTTTCGCACCCGTGAATTTCGCGTTTGCCGCGCGCGAGATGTACGCAGATAATTGAGATTTAAGATTATCTGCGAGTTAATGTAAATTTCACGGAGTTGAGTTAATGGACTGTGAAGATTTTTTCCTGCCTGCTTTTAGCGAGAATTTCACTCGAATTTATTGATGGCACTTTAAAGTTAATTCTCGAATGTTTTGTGTTTTCATAATGATACACGCTGCCAGCATCGCCAGAACAAAAATAAAAGACTTCAATGCGTGTAGGTTGAACGACCCCGGAAAGTGTTTAACTTCAGTTTTCTACTCGTGGTGCTGCGGTGTTTGTTCGTAGAGAAAATAAGAAAAAAACGTTTTTTTCAAGGTTGATCGTTCGCTTTTCTCGTTCACCAAACAAAAATCATGTTTTCGATATTTCTTCTTCTCGGGTTCTTTCACTTGACTTCTAGAGGCAATTTAAGAACCACTCAAACATCCGAAAAGAACAACTTCAAGAATATTTAAAAATGACAACCGACTGGAGAAACGTTTATCAGTGCTGAATCTGGCATTTTGGCGCTCTTGTCTAAATACCAATCGAGTCGGAATGTGTCTAGCATTGGCTTGCCGTCCCACCTGACACAATCGATTGGTCATTATATTTATGTCACATCGCGGACGTCAAATGGAATTTCTGAATTTAGTTTTAACCGCTTGGATTTGATTTGATGACGGGCCGGAGGACTAAATTGATAGAAGTTGGTGGCATGTATAAGCAGCGAATAAAGAACTTGATGGATGTTATTGCTGATGTTGGGGGTGGTTGAGAGTTATGTCGAGAATTTATTGAAAACTATCTTAGACAAGTAATGTTCAAAATAAAACTTCAAGTGTTTTGAACTCAAGTCTTAGCTTGTGACATTCCCAACGCACAAACCCAAAATCAAAATTCTGATTTTTTTTTCTAAACTCTTACCGTTCGTCTCAGTGCTGCTAAACGTATCCAAATTTTCATTAAATTAGCTCGTTTGAACCTGAAAAGTCACAACAATGAAATAAAAAATGATCGTGAATTTATTGTTATGGCTCGTTGGGCTGGTGAACGTAAAAAAATACTTTCGGAAGACAGAAGTCTAAATCATGACGGCGACGAAGTTTGTATCCAGAGACACAAAAAGCTATCGAAAACGTGTTGTTAATTATTCACCATTTATTGGCTGTCAACGGAATGTTCTATTTTAATAATAATTTATAATCTTACTGATATTTTCTCGTTCAATCGATCGGTGGAGCCAACCTAGTGTTGAACGGTAATTTAATTTCATGTCTATGATAAATTGAAGGTTCTCGGCGTAACTCGCAATGGTGTAAATGTGTTTTAATTATGATTTTTTGTCGACACGCTGGTAATAAAAAGAAAAAAACTTGTAGCGGGAAGCTAGGACAGCCTTCGAAGGTCGCGCGCGACTTAAGATTTATGGTTTTTTAATCAAGCGAAGAGAACTAATGCCTTTCTCTCTGTCGGAGAACAAATTTTGCAAATATCTTCGGCCGTAAACTCAAATTTTCAGCGCAATCAACATTCTAATTAATCACAAAAAAGCTTTTCGAGTGACTTTAAAAAGTGGAATCTGTATCTTGTGATTAATTACTCTGCTTACAGTGTAGCCGTGAATTTAAAGTTCATTTGGAAGCACAAAAAATTGCCGATTAGTCTGCTTAAAGCGATTATGTCACTTAAGCCGTTTCGAGTTCATGCAAAATTGCGCGCTAATGACAAAAGCAACGGCACGGAGACATTCCTAAATGTTTATGAAAAGATCTCAAATTTTTAAATTAAGCACAATTTTTGAAGCCATGAAGCGGTAGCCGCGCCAAGCCATGGCGAAGAAGCAAAAAAAATATTAACATCGCATTAATTTCAATAAAGTGGCAATCCATCTAGGCATTTAAACGAAATGGGCATGGCAAATAAACAGCAACAGTTCATTCAATTAAAACGTGATGAAACATCAGGCTTGAGCTATGTTCTCATGTTGTATTCTCGACTGCTGCTGCTGCCTACCCATCATCATCATCGACGAACCGCTTCATTTTTCTAGCTGACGCGAAAGCGTGTTTTGATCGATTAGAAGAGATTAACCTAGTTAGTTAAATTAAAATGTGCGCATTTTACTATGATCTGCAACTTCTTTTCTCTCCTTTTACCTCGCCGCAAGGCAATAACATTACTTTATCTGCTTTTTTTGTCGGACAGGATGATGGTGCATGATTTTTGGGATTTTTTCGATCTGGAACGGCATTTGATCGATGAAAGAAAATCAGATCGATCAATTTTCTCGGAGATTGTGTCTGAGATCGATAATTTAACAGCGGTTTAACTCCTATTCTCATCACGTATTCTGTCCGGGTTGGCCTAAGTCATATCTTAGTCCGATGCTAATGCGATGATCCAATTTAAAAAGTATAAAAAAATCAGCGAAAACATCAAAAACAAGTTGATTGGGGGCGGTTGATGAGTTTTGACAAGAATTCTAACCTCAAACATGAACGGTTTGATGTTTTCTGACCTTTACAAACAAGATTGATTGGTTTTCCTTCATGAACTGACGTCACTAATGGACAAGCCCGATAAAAGTTCGCTAAAAATAGCGAAAATCGCTTCAACCAGAACCGTTCGCGGCAAGGTTTCCAAGAAGGTCGCGAGTGAAGAAAAAATCATTTCGTTTTATTATAAATCATAACGCGAAGCACAACATACCTGAGAAATGTTTTTGTATCGAACAAAACGGCCGAGCATAATGTCGAGATGGAACAAACTCGACAATATGTGCTTATCCCGTTAAAATTATAGTCATTTCTTGGGCGGACCATAATTTATAGCCGATTTAGATGAAAAATTATAATAATTTTCTTAGCGTCTTTGCGGCCATCGGCTGTCTCTCTTCTTTTGGGCTGTGAACTCTGTTGGGCCCGGAGAATGCAGCATGAACACTGTTGCATAACACATTCTCGTCGCTTTTTACCTTGTCGCGCAAAAGCTCCAGCCATTAATAACTTTTTGTTTTTCTTGTCGTTTCAGGAACTTTTCGACTGTGATAGCCGTGTGGCTTGTTTGTTTAAATAGTCTAATTAAGTATGCTGCTGCAGCAGATCCTGTTTTTGATCCATCGACCACGATGCGACTAGTTTTAGTACCTGCTGACGCCACTGTCGGTGCCGTGATATTTCGGATCCGCGCGTCTGATGATGAGTTCGACTATCCGCTGACATTTGAGTTGGTGGGCGATTCATCATCGTCAACAGTACAAATCGACTCATTACCGTGTACGAAATACAACTCGGTTTGTCAGGCCAACGTGGTGCTGCGGCGACGACTTGAGCCGGGTCGTTACTATGACTTCCAGGTGTCCGTTAAGGATACGAAAGGCGGAATGGCGCAGCAAGGCTGCTCGATCACCGCCACGAACTTCACGACACCAACAGACCTGATCTTCCCCAAGCGGACCAGCATCATCATGGTGTCAGAGGTAAGTCGATTGCACATCTTTATTAATTAAACACCTCTTCGAAGATTGTTTATGTGATAACGAGTAGCCATAAATGTTATTAACAGCGCATTTTCACTCACTAGCGCTCTCGTCCCTACCGCCAACAAATAAATGTTAATTCTGCTTCATACGGCGATAGCTGATCAGCGCCAACTGCTCCAAAGAAGCGAGAAAATCCATTTTTATCATAAATTGAAGCTTCATCATAAATTCAGTTTTGTTTTTTTTATAAAGGAAACATAAATTACTTAATGTTTATGCATATTTGCGCATTAATACTCGCCATTATGTAGAACATCGAACATTGAATTTAACTCGTAACCATTGGCACTTCATTCGCTCTCCCATTTCATGAGATAATTTTAAATAGTTTCACGTAATGATGCCAGCTTCTCCCTTCGAGGGATATCTGGGAACACATAATTGATAACGTCATAAATTATTATTGATCTTCAAAGTGCTGTTGGGGCGTGTTTGCTGGTTATGTCATGGCCAAGGCCACGACGAAGACTGGAGCTCACGATTTTATTGAGAATCATCATTGCCTTAGAACTTGAAATTTGATCCATCAAGTGCGTGAATTCGTTCCATCACGTGTCCAAATTGTTCCATCAAGCGATATTCAAGGTCTTTCCACGACCAATGACCTTCCAAACGCACCTTCCCCATTAGAATTTTTACGATCATCCCAAAACCACTCTAATAAATTTTTTTATTTCCTTGTCTAGGATGCAAAGCGTGGCATGGAGCTCGACTACATTGTTGCACGAAAGAATCCACTTTTTCCACGACCGGTGTATCTTGAGCTCTGGGGTTCGCCGCTGTTCGCCATTCGCCAGAAAATCGTGTCGCCGGAAATGACGGAAGGCACAATCTTCCTTCTGGGGCCGCTGGACTTCGAGAAACAGTCGATGTATCATCTGTCTTTGCTGGCAATCGTAAGTATCTGTTTTCATCGATTTTTAATGATATTCAGCGGAGCAAATCGCTAATTTATTGATGTGATCCAGTTTTACTGCGCAATTTGCATTAAGTTTTAATTTACAATTTTCCTCATTTTTTATCTGTTAAACCTTAAAAATATGGTAATTATGTTCATTTCTCGTCGTCTGCTTTGCTTACTTTGGCTGCTCACATTCAAATTAATTAGATGGAAATCATTCACTGAATTATACCATCGCCGCTCGCGTCTACAAGATGTTTTCACGATTTTCGCCTTTAATGCTCGGCTTTGCCAGCATTGAAACTAATAAGACATAAAAGTCGAAAACGTATGTTGATCGCTTTTTGTATGGTGTTAAAAGAAATTGCATAACACATTCAAAGCGATTTCTTCTCTCATCGCAGTGTCTTCAGCCTGAATATTCAGAAATTGAACCTTGATTTATATGCTGCAGACGATTTCGCTCGTCGTGAAAACGACAGAAAAAGCGACGAAACAAATTGCAGCCAGCAACTTCAAATTATAGATTCATTGTGCAACGACGTACAGTCTTCGAGTTGATTGAGAACGTCTTTTCCGTTTTTCTTCTGATCGCAGCCTCTGGCAAATAAATTTGTGTGTCTGTGGGTTATTGAATTGAATTTTAATGAAAAAAGAGATGTTGACGGGGAACCATCGGGGACAAGTTTGGATGCTTACAAGGTTCTTGTTCGGGAGTATAACCTAAAGTTGTAAGAAGATTAAAATTTATAGTGTTTTTAGTAACAAAACTTTAGAATATCAGGATTATAACCTCAAGCTTTGTTACTTTATCAAAGCTTAGAAATTTAAGGTTTATAACCTTAAAATTTATGTTATTTATTAAGTTTAAACACTTCCTTATAAGATTCTTCTCAAAACACTTCCAATTACACAAGCTAAGTGCTTTACATGTCAAAGATGCTTTGAGTTAACGACATTTGTGCCTGACGAAAACATCTAACCGTTATTCAATTCTTTTTCTTTCGACTTTGACTCAATTCATTCCAAAGCTGTTTATAAATGTCATTAACAAGCAAAACTTCCGATCGCAGTACAGCTTAAGTTTCCAAAGAACGACAGAAATTCTTTAATTGCTTTGCAGTTTGTCATTATTTTCGATTCGGGAATCGAGGACTCAAATTAAGTCCACTTAAAATCGAAGTTCTTTGCACTTTCGTGTGTTCTTCCTTCGTTTCAATTGATTTATTGATCGAACTCACAAAAAAACGGTTTGATTTGCGCTCCGTGCTTCACTCGCGCGAGCAATTCCCACCAATTTAAATTATACTTCGATGCAATTTTGTAAAGGTGCTGTCTTCATAAATTTGTAAATTCAGATTTTCTTGCTCAATGCACTGCAACATTGACTCAGAATTATTGGAGATTCATGCGCCCGAGCAATGTTCACTCGGATGATCAGGAACGATCACAAAAAATCATGTTGGGTGGGTTTGTCGACGGTTGACGTCAAGAAACTTGACCGGATGACTTGCAGACGGAAGAATTGGCTTCATTGAATGTTCAGGAATGCGGCTTCAAAAGTGCTCGTTGACCTCACTTCGCATTGGCCCCATCTCGGGCCTTTAATCCGCAAACGCTCTCGGGGCAAAAGAAAACTTCTTCACTATAACAAAAAAAATTGCCAATTACATAATTGAACAAAAAGGCAAGTTACTTCAGTCTCTCACTCAAGTGCCTCTTTGTGATGAAGATATTTTTTGTGCTTGCGAGTTGCCCGATTTGCTGTGCTCGTTCGCTAATTTAATTTGCCGCAAACGTCCTTGTCGCTCTCGGCGGATTAAAATTGCAATTATTGCCTGAATCGTTTTCCCTCAGCCGTCTCGGCTGTTATTGACAGGGAAAAAATAAAATATTGTAAAAATCTCTCAACAATCTGAAGCTATAAACAGGAGACTTTCAATGTGTCTGACGTTGTTGTCGTTTTTTCGAGAAGCAAGTAAATCTCTCCTTATCCAGACATATTCAAAACATGCTTCCAACAAATGAATGCTTCGAATTTGTTAAGTATCCAATTACGCTCATACTATCTGCTGTGTGTTGATTTACTGTCCAAGGTACATCGTGTTCTCTCTCCCTGTCAAATGATTTATGCTTATGCACCTTCGAAAATTGATTTGATAAAATAGCGGACAGAAAATAAGCGTTTTAGGCAAATGATGAATTGTTAAATTGAATTTTCTCCTGAGAACGATGAAATCTCTTTGACCATCACTGAGATATTTGACTGTTGAGATGTATTTTGATTGATAGGTTTATGGCCTTTGAGAAATTAGGCACTAGGCCCAGGTCTTTGGGGAAACTAAACATTTCAGACTTTTTTCCACGAAATCTCTTCATAATTTCGGCTTAGAGGGTATCAAATCGGAGATGCAGGTCTATGCGCGTTTTTTAAATGCTAATGTTGGCTGCAATCACCGGTCAGAGCCATAAATGGACACGCTTAAGGTCGAACTGAGATGGGATCTAATTAATATTCATTAAGTCACTCGCCACGGATCGAGATTAAGTCGAAAAGTTTCCTTCAGTGGTTTGCAAACAAAAAGTAACGCGATACTGCGTCTTAAATCACGATCAATGGGCTCGACTATCAAAAAATAGCAATTAAACCATGCTCCAGTTTAGTTTCCAACGGTCATGATCGATTTCAATCGATAGTGTCACTTTTCAGCGTGCACAGTAGTTTGCAAAATTGATCACCGAACTGTTGCGAAAAGTCGTTAAATCATTTCAGCCCAAAGGCAAATTACGATTTGCGAATATTTGCGGGAACTGTGCGTGAGTTGGGTGACTGGGTGTTGTTAACAGCGTAACTAGCTTAGATTTATATAAATTTAATGAAAGCTTTGGAAATAATTTCAACCTTAAATTTATAACTCAAAATCAATCACTTGACGTCACTCACAAACACACCCACTCTCAAGAATGACTACATTTTAAACTCAAATTCACCAATTTCCATCTCAAAAATTGAAAAAACGCAATGACAAATTAGAAATTGTGGTTCATGAAGCCATCAAACACTTCAATCATCATTATATCGATGGAAATAAAATCGAAAGACTTCGAACATGCTGAAATAAAAAGTCTTTCGATGGACATGATGATGGCGATTGATTTGATTGAGAATTTAATAAACTAGTTTCGTGTAACGACAGAAATCATGTTGATCGCCTTCAGCGGAGCGAAAAACCGTTTTTCCGGCTTTCAAGCACTCGTCATAAAGCACACGAAATGATGGTCAATTATCGCTTTGAAATAGATTTTGAAAAGAAGTTTCCACTCTTACTCTGTGCATAATTTAAATTAGTTTCGTGTCACAATAATTTTAACACCATTTATCACCGGGTGAGAGATTTTCGCCTTTATAAACCTTTCATAATAATCGAGTTGCGATCAAAGAAGAAAAACTTTCGCATTTTGCATTCGTCGTCATGGTTATAAATGATTTTCGAGTAGAGCACTCTTGATCCGCAGACAATGTTGCAGCTTTCATTGGAACTCTATTGACGTTTAGCCCGCAACACGCCACAAAAAACTTTCTGTGCGCAAAACAAGATCGCGAAGCGAAGAAATGAAAATATCGAACACAGAACAACAAACAAGAAGTGAAATGAGACTAAAGAAATTACATAAAAATAGCAAATTGTGAACCGCAAAACCTCCACCGCAAGTGAAAGTTTCAACTCCAATTGTTAAATTTATGTTTACTGCACCAGACAGTTGATAGAAGGAATGGAAAACATGAAACGAAATATAAATATTGAAGGTGAAAGAAAACAAAGACACACTAGGCCCTTCTGGGGTGGATTCACTTAGCTTGTCACTTGTTCTTGTTGGGCTTGTAAAGCTTTAAAAAGAGATTTACAAGTTGAAACAAAGTTCTTGACCAGTTTGCAAAGATCCATAAAAAAATTCACCGAATCCGCGTACAAACCCACAATGCCGGCTGACTCTCCGTACCAATTTAACTATTTTATTTTATGAATAATAAAACGTCAAAACATAAGTCGCGTAAAATATGATTTCTTTGACTTGCGCATGCACAAACTTTCCTTTTCAAGCCTTAAACTTGCCCATAACTTTAACAAAAATATGCGCCATGTCATAAGCGTACAAAGAGTTATTAAATCACTTCTTACGGAGACCAATGAAGTCACATGACGCTTTTGACTTAAAGCCCATGCAGAGATGTTACGAAGGAGAATTAAACGAAAACCAATTTCAAACTTCATGTTTTCTTCGTGTCTCCAAATTGAAAAGGCTATACAGAGCAGTTTTAAATTAAATAATTTAATTAAACTGCCACAGTTTCAAATCGACATGGTTATTGGAATCTGCACGATTTTTATTGCCGTTTAAGTATCAAATTTCATAAGACTGCGCTCTGCACTATGACAGTGGCCGCTTCAGCAGCAGCAGGCCGAGCCGTTCTTTCACTTCTCTGCCTTCTTTAAATTCTTCATTTTGGCGGTTGCCATTACTCAACACTGAATTAAATTGAATCCGGAATGTTGTCTTGTGCAGCAGAAGAATGTAAAAGTTTATTAAAAGTTCAGACCACAGAAAAGTCTTTCCAATCGAGTGGAAATTTGTGTAATCAAGATATATAAGAAGGGGCGTTGATAAATGATGGCTAGTGACGTGTGGGTGGGGAGAATCTCAGCTTCACAGGGCGATTACGCTCGAACATCTTGTGGAACCGGCAATTTTCGTCAAACTCAACCTAGGCTGACATGAAGTCATCAGCAAAGCGACAATCCCAGCCACACTTAATCGTAATTAATTAAAATCGACTAAATCTCATCAGCACGACTGTGAAAGTAGCACGAGAGTCGATTTCAGATGTAAGCAAGCCTTCTTCAAGCGTGACAATCAAAAGAAATCATTTAATTGAATTCTTTGGTTATGGCTTTCTCAAGTTGATCCATCAGAAGTCACGATTTGGGCTTATGGGAAATGCTTGTGTAATCATCGAGAATTAAAATATTTACGACATAATAAAGGTGTCTCTAATCGGTCCATTGTTTTAGCTTCGACTGGAGTTTTGTTTAGCTCTGCTGCCTCCGATTTCAAATCCCAGTTGTGTGCATAAATCAAAATCAGAGTCCACAGAGGCCGTAAAAATCACCTTTAATCACTCACCTCGTAAAGGTTAAGTCCCCCCACACAAAAACACGGTTCAAAACAGGCCGCAACAAGTAGGCAGCGTCGTTCTCTCGAAATCACATTGCATGTTTATCGCATTTAACTCTGGCGGCCTTTGTTGTTGGGTCATTTTAGTCCATATGGCGATATGGGAGTGAAATTGTTTTCGCTTTTTTGCTTCTCATTGAAATCAAAAGTCATTTTCACTCTCGCGGACTCAAAGGGAACAGAATAGCAGTGCAAATTGAATTAAAGTCAGGCTAACGAATAAAGCCCAAAGTGAAATGGAACGATCGCGATCTTGGCCCGAAATTTCGTTTTCGTTTTTCATGAATAACAATTGGATGAATTGGCTTTTGTGTGCTGCTCCAAAATGGTGTAATTGAAGAGAGAAAAATTACATTTCGTTCCTTTCATCTCATTCATCGGGAGCTCGAGACGAATCCCATTCATGCCGCGATCTCGTAATTCATACATGTGTTGAATTGCCATTTAATGAGCCATCAAATAACGCGCAATTTGCGCTGCCACAAGCCGAAGCGTTGGATCCGACGACGGCCCACGCACACCCGGGCGACCCGCGAAGACATGAAAAATCACATGATATTAATTATTATTGTTGTATACACTCAAATTTGCGTCAGATGCTGTTCTTTATTCTTCTTTGCTTTAAATAAATAATAATAAATAATTTATGAAACGTCTTGTCGTCGTATGCTGCTTCGATATTAAAATGAAGCCGAACGAAGAGAAGGAAATTGAAGAAGTTGAAAGTCCGATAACCACTTATAAGTCTCAACCGAAATAGATGTTCACTCCATTTATGGTCTTTTAATGACTTTCTGGAGCTGCTTCGATAGCAAATTCTTCTCATTTAAATGAGCGCTGTTCCGCTGCTGTTTGAACGCCTGAATTTGCATATTATGGCTGAGTTGTCGTGAGCTCGATGCTTTTATCGATCATTCACAGCCTCGCTCGATGCTGTTTTTTGTATCTGGAATGTCAACACAGTGTGAGATATTTCACTGTCAATGACCAAACTCGATTAGCGTCGTTCATCAACGACAGCCGACAATCTGGTTCACCGTTATCGCTTTCATGCTGCGGTGGCCTGATTGTCTGCTAGGGCTGCAGTTTTATGATAAGGAAAACCTTTGAATCGTTGATTTCAAATGAATGGCTTTAAATCTCTCGGAATGATTTATCGATTCGAATCAAAAGTGGTTTATCTCGCAAATTATAGTAAATAAACATGAAATTCATTCCAAAGTCATGCACGTGTTCGCGATTATTTGTAAATTGACTTTTTCGTAGGAAAGAATTTCTAAAATCAACTTTTTCTGCATGAATAATCTCTGTCTGGCTTTGCCAAGTTAACAATCAAAGTGGAAACTTGTTTACCTTTAAAACAATTTTCTGATATGTACCGGAGTGCAAAATAAAAAGTCTTGAAACAGGGGTCGGTTATGTTCGCTGCAGCGGTGATTAATAAGAGAAACAATTAGGTGGGATCGATTGTGAGTGATGTCTGGAATTGAAACTTAACCTACAAGTCACTGGGTTTGTTGAATGTTTCGAAAATTGAATGGAACGACAGGTACAAGGTTTTCAGCTTTTCCGACGTTCCGTATCTCGTCATTGATTAACTTCCGCTGTCATGGCGATAAATGCAATTCATCTCTGATAAAGCTTTAAACTGTTGATGTACAACAACAACTAACGATCGTCTTATCATACGAATTTGAAATTTACAGTTGGCTTTGATAGTTTTTTAATGGATTGGACTTAATCTGATAATTGAATGTAGCTAACAAGACGAATGTTTGTTTTCCAACAAGGTTATTCCTTATCACACTCAACAGACTTTTGATGAAGTAATCTCGTGAGATTAAGTTGGACAGTTTATTGCTTTATGTCACTACCACTCAACCCCATTGCATTGTAAACAAAACTCCACAAAGCACAAAACAAGTCTAGACCAGACGAGAAAATCGCACACAATCACTGAATTCAATTACCTTAGACCACTGAACTGATCATTACCAATCGCCAGAGTTGTAACATAAAAAATTGTTTTGCTAAGGCGCTGATATGTGGAAGCCCCGATCGCGGTTTTAAATCGTCGTCATTCGTGAGCAAAAAGAAAACATCTGGCGAAGCAAATCTCAATGACTTTTGCCATGCTTATTCAAAGTCATTCAAAGCTCAGACATTTCGAGCATTGTCTCGACTTATCGGCGGAAAGTAAAAGTCAAAACTTTTTATGAAGTTTTTGGCCTCCGGCGCGAGATCTTTTATCGGAATTTGCTATTTTTGGCCGATTGAGACACTAAATCGTCCGAAATTAATATTGTCTCCTTATATGAAAATTACATTGCATCGATGTCACAGCTAGCGCTTGAAAACGAGTCTGCCTCAGATGGCACGAAAAGTGAATGTTTGTGCGACAAAAACAACGGTCGCTAAAAAACCAGAAAATTAAAAGCAAATTTTATGCATTTTTGACATTCCGATGAATAACATTGAACTTTTTCTCTCTTAATTAACAGGATGCGTATGCCGAGCCGGGCCAAGACAGCCGCAACATCGCCGGCATCGATGTCGTTATTATCGTCGAGGATGTCCAAGACGTGGCTCCCGTGTTTACGCTGGCGCCACCCGTGACACGGCTACCTTCGGGTCTGATTCCCGGTGATAAGGTAATGAGAATTGCGACCGTTAAATAGTTTTCCCTCCCAGCGCGCGTTCGCAACATCAACCTTGAACACTGTCAACTCGTTTCAGATTCTCCAAGTGCACGCTGAGGATGGCGATAAAGGTGTTCCGCGCGAGATCCGATATGGACTGGTATCTGAAGGAAATCCATTCACTTCCTTCTTCGATATCAACGACACAACTGGTAAGTGACAAACTCAAACAATCCATCAAGTTTACCGTTTTTCGCTTATTTCTCGCCGACCATTCATCATTTTAAAGTTATGAAACGGCACGATTAACGTTGGAAAACCCAAAAACATGGCAAGGAAACGAGAAAATCAATTTTTGACCCCGTTTCACGGCAATTTTCCTTTCCTAGAGCCTTTGTTTTAGAAAATTGCACTTTCTTACATCAATCACACGGCTTTGTACAAACGAACAACTTTGGCCTCATTTCGGCTGGTGGCAGAAAGCGAAAACGAAAAAGGGTTACAGGTCAAGCCGAAGAAGTTTATGTGTGCAGGTTTTCAACTTTATAACGCGACGAATATGGAACGACAAAGTTGGAATTCCTTACGAGTTGCTAAATTGCGCAAGGACATGCATGCACACACATGGCATGACTTAGAAAGTTTCGTGGACGTTTCGTTTTGTTATTTTCGTATCGCCTAAAGTTTCGCATCGCGAGTTCTTGCGATTGAATCGTTTAGAATCGATGGCGTGATAATTTTTTGGGGAATTTCAAATGGCAAGACTGCTTCACTGCCGTAAAAATTTAATTTTAGAACCTTTTTTAAGTTCATAACCTCATATTTTAAAATGTTGAAGCTTTCTTAATAAACTTTTGGGGCTAAACAGTTCCAGCACAAGTTTGTTGACAATGAATCATCCATTGTGCTAACTAAAAGCACCTCCAGCCTATTTTGAGGTTAATCCCGTATCCAAGGCCGTTAACCTCAAACATACCTCGCCTTCCGACCAATCCCCTTTCTAAGATCGGAATATGAAAAGCAAGAGCCTTTAATTGTCACGTATTTCGCTTTCGCATGGATCCACGTTCAAAGAACACTCGCACTGGGATGGAAGAACGACTTTTTGACTCACAATCGCTCACATGGTGCTGGTGATAATGCCGAGATTCGCCTTTTTCCCTGGTTGTGTTCTCGGAATTGTGTTTGAAATTATAAATTGAAATTTCATTCTATCCCCTTTCGCCCTTTTGCATCTCGGCGTTCACTCTCGATGTGCATGGAAATTTTATTTTATGCCATCCCGCAATTATGCATTCTTGTAGTTACAACTTGGCGTGACTGTGAATACCAAATGAAGTCGAGAGTTCTTTCTTCCTGCATTTTATGGCCACGCAAAGTTCTTGAAACTCTCGCCGATTTCTCGTGCAAATTGTTTTCCCTTTTCATGCATGTCAATAGCGTGGTACACAAAGTACACAGGCCACAATAGTTCACCGTCTATATTTAAATAATATGAAAAAGGCGGCCTTGTCATTTGGCCTAGCCGGAGCGAAATTTCTCTTTTCTGTATTTATGTTCATCATTATTTCAACGCGAAGTGACTTTGATGATTTAATTTTCAAAGGCGATTCGTTTGTTATGCAAAAAGTGATCGCGAAATTGAGATTCAACTCAAGAAATGGAAATTTCTCAAACTTATTTGCGGTCGCTCGCGTTTTCAGTTAGTTTCTGTGAAATGTAAATTTCATTTTTGTTCGAAGCATTGCCTGACATAATGAAAAGAGATTTGTTGTACGCGAGAAAGTGATTTGTAGATTTGTGTGTTGAGTCAGAGTCAAAAAGAAAGCAAGTAAACATCGACGACGAGACAAAGTACGTTCGGAAATGATGAACTGAAGTATATTCACGTCACATTTAATTAAGCCGTCGATTCTTCACGGGTCTAGTTTGAATGGAGCCATCTGAAACAAGCCGGAACTAGTTCAACTTTTGATTTGACTTCAAGTCTTCGAGAATCTTCTATGACATCATCTTACGATCTTACTTTAAATACACTTCAAATCAGCTCCAAGAATCAGAAGTTTAATGATCCAATTATCAATCTAACTCGTTGTAGAAGGTTTCATTTCCCACAATTGATTAATAATCGTTCCTATGAGTTTGTTGATTGAATATTCGCTCTAAAGTCCGTTTTATTGATGGCCATTGTTCGGGTAATCATTTCCCATTTCAAAAGTCATCACTTTTTCACGGGCCTGAATGGTCCGAGTCGAGAAGAAGCGAATAAAAGATGATTTCGTGAGTGAATTGCTTTTTCTTCTTTAAAAAGCCACATGTTTTCATATCTGCGAAGGAACAACGGAAAAAATTCCATTAATACGTCTCCGCCGGCCAAAGAACTGGTTTTCACTTCTCTCGAGATTTGTATTTTGGCACTTTTAAAAGTCCATCAAGCTAGTCTGCGGTGGAGAGATGAAAAGCACTGGCAAATTGAATGATTTATTAAATTGTTCACGCAAAGGGACCAGCCAGAGACCGGCAAGAAAGGAGATTCCTTCATACCGGACAGTGAAATTGTTAATTTTCATTTTCAATCTTGTTCGTATTTCATGGCCGATTGTGGCTTGCAGGCATATCGCCCGCTCTTCTCGGTTCAATTATACAATAATCATTTTTGCCATAAACTTTGTCTGTCGCTGTTGCGCATCGTTCATCTTGCACCATTCCCGTGAATTCTTTCTCGACTTGTCTTCTCGCCAGTTTTCTTCGAATCTTTGTCGTCGCGAATTCTCTTCTTAAACTCTGACCTTCTGTCAAGTCTCGGTGGATTTATTCATGTTGCACATAGCGAAAGCGAAGATAAGCGATTACGTGAAGAAATCTTGGCGAGAATGCAAAAACCTTGTGCAGCGTCGACTCATAATCTTGTGATCGGTTTGAAGGCAGACGAAGCAAACGAGAACGTTCCATCGATGTTTATCGAAAATTTTCAATTTGCGGATCTCCAGCCAGCTAGCAGAAGCTAAAAGTGGGTTGTAAAGGCTTCCATAAGTATCAGTCGCTATTTTGATTGTTACGTAAATTACCATCCAGTGCAGAGAAATTTTAAGCAGCGAAGAAGAAAACGAGACGATCCGGTGACTTAACAGAAACAGCCAGCAACATGCATCGCGACGTTTTATTGCGCCTTTATTATCGATATTAATAAATAATAAACTCCATAATTTTTTATTGTAGGTATGTGCTTTGGATTCGTTTTATTGTATTTTATTTTAATATCGCCCTGGCCGAAGCAGTCATCGTTATTGCGAGGATATTGCGATGATTATGAAAACAATGATTGTTTGATCGTTTTATGATTGTCGTGTGTAAGACAACCGGAGGTATTAGAAGCCACATCGGAAAGGAAAGAAAAATCGTCAATCTTTCAAGAACAATTGCTTCACAGCAATTTTTCTTCATGTTCAACATTGCGTTGTGTCTCACTGTGAATTATTGCAGAAGACTCTTCGTGATGGTATCTCGAAGTGATCTTGAGATTGAACCATACGTGTTGCATCTTCTCGAATGCCATTTTGATGCGACGGTCATGCAATGGAGCGTTCTCGGATCGAAAATGACCCTTTAGGTCCGCAAATTTGTCTGTTCCTTGAAGGCCTGCAACGAGACAATCAATTAAAGTCGCTATGTTGAGGTTGTTGATCCGTGGACAAATACAAACCTTGAAGAATCCATACGATCCGGCCCCGTTCCCAACTCTGACCATCCAGTCTTCCACATTCTTCGTGGGAAATCATCGTTATCTGACTTTTATTATGCATTTAAATTTGATAATTCTGCCATTAATTTATTCACTTTACGATTACGTGTAAGATGTTAAGTCGAAAACGTTTTAATGTTATGCATGGTTGGGTATTCTTTCTACTAGACAGCAACTAGCGTTTTTGCAAGCGATTCTTGAACTTTTCACTCTCTCGCGAGAACAGTTTGCTGCAATAATGAATGCTTCAGATAAAGACGATGTCATGACTTTTGGATGTGGCTTAAAGTTATGTTCGTTAGAACAACAAGCCTAAGCAAACAAGTCGAGAACAGCCCGTAGATGAGATATTTTGTAATTTAAATTCGTACAGCACTGAATGCGAAGCTTCTTCATTGTTCTTTTTTCCCTAAATGAACTCAAAGGCCGATCATTTTCATAAATGATCATTTCTGTTTTTTTCTATGCTTCTAATTTACTTCTTTACCTTATGATTATTATCTGGACGGCCACTCACATGTAGATGATTTGCAAATAAAATATTCCAGAAGCTGAAATAGAACATAAATTTCCTTAAAATTACTTTTAATAGTCGACTACATAACTCAATTTTGCGGGTTTGTTTTGGTGACTTTGTCACGCAGCTTGAGTTCTAGATTACAAACTTGTGCTGCGCCATTAAAAAATTAGTTATTTTATCAAATCTTCAATTTTTATTACGATTTCATGCAAAACTCAAGTGACAAACTCTTTAACCTAGCCCTATCAAGATTCTTTCGTTAGTTGATCGCGTTTTAGACATAACAGAAAAAGTTTATAATGAGATTTTATCTTTCACAAACAGCACCGACTGGATTTCTGTATAATTTATGCACTGACTTTTCGGGGTTCAAATTAATCGAAACATCTTCATCGAAACTTTTTGTTTTTTGCTGATTAAAAACAATTTCCAGTTCCACGGTGGATCATTAAACCAGTCAAATTATGGTCCGCGCAAGTGATTTTGATTTGAAGAATTTTTTTTATTGTTAAAAAAAAATGATGAAATTTC
>JPYR01000465.1:0-61112 GCA_000775305.1 Belgica antarctica
AAAATACAACATCGATGGTGCAGCCCTTGTGTGAGACATGATGACGTCAGCATCGGTCGCTGTCCGCTGACTAACATACAAAATCGCTGTCCGCTAAGTAGCCTACTGACTCTATAATGTACTTGGCGCAGTCTCTCAGTGCGCCTTCGTTCTCAACTGGCGCCGGTTATCATAAATTTTACATCACAATTTTCATATTTTTTATTTTCTTTTACCACGAATTTTTCCACTAACTCTCTCGGCGGCGCAAGTGGAACAAACGAAGCAACAAGTGAAATATCATTCGCTGAGAATCTCACACCAGCATTCATGGCTGTGCTTTGGCGATGCCACAGAGCGGCTTTGATTTTATGTTTAAATCACATTCCTCAATAATTGCGCAGTTCAGTGATTAAAATAACATGTAAAATATATTTTCAAATGAAAAATGAAAGTGCATCTAAGTGAATCAATTTCAAAGGATCTTGTTACACGTTGTTGATGTGGTCGGCAGGGTGGTAGTTGGAGAAATGCCTACTTAGGAAGTAGAAGAAAGCTTTTCAGCTTTCTTAACTCTGACATTGTAGTTTTATCATTGAAGTTATTGGACATAACCTAGAAACTTTGAATTGTGACTGCAGTGGTACGTAAATTGATGTATTAACTGTAATTCTGTAATTCTGACCTGCAACTAAGTTTTAAAGTGGCATCAAATCAAAATAATGTGGAATATAGCCTCAAAATATGAACATTATTAGCCAAAACTTCATCTTCACTCTCTGATCTTTTGCTTATGAACTTAGCAACCAAGTTATCTCGTTTTTATAGCCAGCAACTAAGTGATCAATTTGAGAATTTGTGAGAATAACCTCAAAAAACGATCATTCAGTAATTTCGCAACTAATTCCACTCTGCAATCGTTTGCATTAATAAACTCTTCGCCTGCTTTTCGCCTCTACTTGACGTTCAAAGCATAAATTGCATCGTCACTCTCTGAACGTAGCGCACTGACGTTAATTTATTGCAACCGAGAACGTTGCAAATTATTAAATTTCAACACGTTTTCGTGGAAACTTTCTTGGTAAATTTATGATGTAGAATTTCAAAGACATGGAAGCAAGAAGAAATTGTTCTTACCGACAAAAAAGCCGGAGAGAAGTGAATGTTGTGCATGAAAGCTGTGCCGGGCCGTGGCTTTGGTAAGTGAGAAGTGTAAAAATTATAATTGGTTTTAAATTGTGTATGTGGAGGGCGATTGCGAAAGTTACATACATATCTCAGAGAGTGGCATTAAAAACAGAACAAAACGTGATTGTGCAACGTGAGATGCGCTTCTGTTGTCGGATGTTTGGAATGGAAATCGCAAAAAATTTCTTCAACCAAAAATTTGTGCAGCAATAAAGATTTTTTGACGACTTTTCTCTCTGTTTCACCTTTTTGTTTTCATTTCGCGGTTTACTGCGCGAGACCACAAAAAAAGCAAGCGAAAGAATCGGGAACTGTAAGAAATCGTGAAGGAAGAGTTGTGCATTACAAATGATCGCCTTTTCAAACTTGATGATAATCGACAGAATCGAGTGGAACAACAATTATGAAGCAATTGATTTATGGTTGTTGCGCTGAAATTCTCTTCTTCTCCGCGTTGGTTCCCTTCCTTTTGGTTGGGTGCTTGGTTATTCGGGTTTATTGCACGTATCGATGATCCGAGAGTTCGCGCTGTGTAAGGGATTAATGAAAGTAGATCATGTGGATCGTGTCAAAAGCAAGAACACCGTGTAAAATTTTTTGTTTTTGGCTCGCTGCACTCTCTCCTTTTCGTTTTGTCCCAGAAACGCATCGCTTAATGGCCTTCCGGACAAAACGCTTTCGGCAAATCAGAATATTGTGTGGTGGTGACTGTGTATGCAATCACGTCTGTCTCGATGGCTTTTTCGGGTGATTAAAGCCATAAGAAGATGAAAGTTGTTTTCACTCCGTCTGATTCTTGAATTTATGCTTTAAACATGGTGATGCGAGATGCTACGCGGAAGCATATACACACACTGCCCGACATACATTCTGTGTCGCGTTACTGTTGTTATATAAAAAGCCAGCCTGAAATATGTCTGACTTGTTTTACATCTTAGATTAGGTGTGAAATCAAGAAGAAAACGAAAAATAAGCGACTCAATAATGACTTTGGCATAAATTCATACGCCGATGGTTTCACCGATTACAATCGATGTCAAGTTGGATGAATGAAGAGTTATTGAAGCCAGAGTGACGCGACATAAATACCCAAAGGATTTCATATCGCGCAATGCAAATCAGCTGACGCACGTGACGGCTGAAATACAAAATATTTTGTCATAAACTAGGCGATTAAACTGAAATCGAAATCGAGGTGAAGAGAACTAATCCCGGCAGCCGAGAGATAAACGAGAACTTAGCGTTTTCTCTTTCGCCATCAATCTCTGCTTTATTTTAGAAACGAAAACCGCTTCGCAATGAGATTTCCAATGAAATTGATGACAAAAGTGCGTTGAACTTCTCAGAATCAACTTTCAATTAGATAACATGGCTCCATAAACCACTAAAACCGAATACTTTAACCTCCCCACTTGAAACAAAGCCTAGACGTATTTACATAGAGTCTTTTTATGTGCAGCTCCGGGCCTAGATTAAGTTTCATTTCTCTACTCTAAGCCCATAAAACTTTTCTATGTCTCTGAATGTTTATAGGCATTAAATCCAAATCAACATTAATGTAAGGAAATAGAGAGAGTGAGTGAGTGCGAGAGAAGAAATCTTTTATAAGCTAGAGTAATTAAAGACTAATGGACGAGAATTTCGCTAATTAGATGAAATTTATTGTGATCACATGAGTAAGTCGATTAATTGAATGGGCCCAGCGGCAATGGTGCAATTGCAAGTTGAATCACGTTTGTACTGAGATTTTCTGGTATGGAAAAGATAGACAATTTTAAAGAATGAATTGAACCATAGAAAGAAGCTTTGTGAATTTTACAACAATTTGATTAAGTAGATTTTGTTCTTGAGGTTCTGCCTGAATCACTAAATTAAAATTATAAAAAAGGCGACGTTTTATATAAACTTTTCATAGGATTTGAACCTTGTTTATATAGGAATTTGAAATTGTTAAATGAAGTTGTAACAATTATATCATCCACTTTGAAATCAACCAGCAGATTTTCTCCCCAATCAAGCCAGTAATATTTTTTCCCAGAAACTAAATCCATCTCCACGTCTTCTATTTTCCATAACTCTCCATTCAGATATCGTGTGTTGAATTAGTTATTATTAGATCGACCAAACAAAATTGAATCTCAAACATTTTTCTTTTCCGTCCACTTCCAAAAGATTTATCGTAAACACTTTTCAAAGCGTTTGGCATCGAAGCGGAAATAACAAAGCCGAAGAGATCGTTTGTAGCGAATTTGGCGGGGAAATGGAAATCTTAGTTCTGCTATTCAAAGAAAACGAGAGAAGAAAATGTAATCTTTGCTTAATGCGATGCCGTTTGACGGCATAATCGTGTGGCATAAAAATAGCAATTTGTTTCCATAAGAAAACGTAATGCTCATCTATAAATAGCGAATACAATTGAATCGAAAAGCAATAAAAAATCATGAAAGCGAATTTATTCCGCGATCTGTGTACTTTGAAAAGAATATCAATGCCATTCAAGGCATTCAGAGAACAAATGTAAAAACTGTTTCTGTTGCGAGCAAACATTATTTGTACGCGCAGATGATGAATGCCTCGCATTTCGGCGCTGTTGAGCTTTGAAATTCTAGTTTCGAGTTCGCCGATTGTGTGTTTTGCTTTGAACACGCATTCGAAAGTAAAAATGACCCTTCAAAGCACGTGGCATGCGATTATGTTTAAACGCGGGCATTTGCTGTGGAATTGCATAAAACCGTTTGCGCAGAAACACGAATCGTTCACACTTCATAAATTCATGCCTTCGAGTCAATATCAAATTTCGACGCCTTTTTCTCTCACTCTTTGATCGTTTTCCTTTGGAAGCACTTTTCGTGCTGATTTTTCATCATCTCGAAATGTACGTGTCGGAAATGCCTCGTAATCGCGAGACTGTTTTATTTTTTCCTGCCGCACAGTCCGCTTTCCATGTGTTCCTCTCGAGCGCGCATTTCTGGTTTTCATTGACAGTCAACCCAAAAATAAATAAAAATTCATGACTTTTTTGTGTGTTGATAAACAGTCCGATGTTTGGGCGTGAATAAATTATTAATTTATTCATTTTATAATCAAATGTAGATCAACGCTTTATTGATTTTTTACGTTTTTCCTTCTCGTCTGTAGGAAGTTCGACTGACCTGTCGCCTGCAGTCATCGGTTATTACGACAGACTCTCCGGCAGCTTCAACAACGACATCATCGGCGAAATTCGCGTGAAGACTTCACCCGAAAAGCAATTAGAGGACATTAATAAGTCGCGAGAACAGTCGCCGAAGCCGAAGTTGGTCGTTTCCAAAATCCCAACCAAGCCCACGCGGCTAACACAAAACATCCCATCGATACCATCGCCAAAATTAAATTCAAATCAGAATTTCCATCATAATCCATCACCTGCGAAAACACTCCAAATAATTTCGCCCAATGTACACCGTATGATTTCATCCCATCAGACAACAGCTGAGACAATCACAACAGGACCAACCGTCAAGTCGTTCATCATCAATTTAAGCAAATCTCAAGCAGCGAATCGAAAAGCGAGCGACAAGAACTCGAATCTGCTGAGCAGAAGAATTTTTCTCAAAAGCAATTTGCCTAAATCGTCTGCATTCGCGGTTCCGCTGAGCAAGAACTTGTCGAAAATTTCGCAATCGAACAATTTGGTGGACTCAGAAGAACCGATTGTCCACACGATAACCGACAACAATTGCAACAGCGAAGTAAGCTTCAAGACTAATGAAGTGATTGACAGTGATAAGACGCCAACGAACAGTGATCACAACTTCAATTACGACGCTAATTGCATTTTCAATCACGACGACGACGATGATGATATACAAAACGTGTTGAATAGAACGTCAGAGTTAATAAATAATTTATTAAGCAGTCATAATAATAGCAATTTAGTGCCGCTGGACATTCAAGAGAACGTTAAAACCAGCAACGCAGCTGACGACATTGAAGCTAGTGAAGATAATAAGGTGGCAAGTGATGAAGTAACGATGAAAGCAGCCAGCCGTCATAAATATAAAGTCCATCTCGACTCGGCGAGCGACGAAGATGCCGCATGCGAAGCTGTCAATAAGAATTTAAAATTCACTAAATCGCTTGATAATGTCACTGTGAATGACATTAAACCCACGTACTCGCCAAAACTCTCCTATTCCAGAGCGAAGCTCTTATCGAGTAGTCAACAGTCGGCCAATTCGCCAACGCAATCACCAAAACTTTCTGGTAAAAGGCCAGAAACAGCCGCGAGTGATAGTAAACTGAACGCATCGCCATCGTCCAAGCATCGCCCCTTGTCAGCAGCTTCCATCAGCAGCTCGTCATCATCCACAAGCACTGCGTCGTCATCGAACTCATTTGTAACAGAAAATTTAGTGAACGGCAAGCTTATCGGTGGCATCACGTACCTTGCATCAATAGAAAGTCTAGCGGATCATAGTGAAAATGAGATAAATCCTAGTCTTACAATGTGTGAACGAGCCGCATTGGAAATCATCGATTCAGAGAAAAGCTACGTTAAAGATCTCGGTCAAATCATCAGAGGGTAAGGAAACGAACAGTTTATTTTAAGAAACATTCCTAATGCTAATTGCTTCCAGATATTTACAAGACTGGAAAGAAAAAGGATGTCTGCGGGTCGACGACCTAAACGTGCTGTTTAGCAACATCCAAGAGATTTACGAATTTAACTCTAGTTTGCTGGAAAAACTAATCGAGTCAAAGGCAGATCCGCTGAAGATTTCAAAATGTTTCATCGAAGCGCACGATCTGTTTCATGTGTACACTACTTACTGGTGAGTTAAAACAATGGTTTCACATTCATTTCGTTCCCTTCTGGATTAATGTTTTGCTAAACATTGCGCAAAACATCGAAAACTGTTGCGGATCATATATCTATGCTCGAAACATTGAAAAGGCCTTGAAATGAAAACATTGGCTTTTCGCCAGCTTCACATACACAGCAAAAAAACAGCATTTGCCTGAATGGTTTAGAGATAAATTACTTCAGATCAAGAGCCCAGAATCCGTAGCTTAGAAGGCCTAAAGCATCTGTTCGAAGGAATAGAAGATCGTGAGTTCGAATCTCACCGGAAGATAGTTTCTTTTTTTTGAAAACTATTTAACATTTTTCTATTTCTTCTCGCAGTACAAGTTACCCGGATGCGATTTCGTTGCTGACATCCTTATTACAAGCTTCGCATACAAATTCGCTGTTGACTTCAACGCAAAAGATGTTGAAGCACACGCTGCCATTGGGATCGTACATTTTGAAGCCGGTACAAAGGATCTTGAAGTATCATTTGCTTCTCGATGTAAGTTTGCACTCTTTGTTCACTTGTTGACAATCGTTAAACTTTAATTTCAATTGCCACAGAGTCTAAAGAAGCACTGTGATGTGCCAGAAGTCAAGGAAGCACACGAAATGATGAAAGACGTTGCACGTAACATCGACCAAGTCAAACGAAAGCTGGAACAGAAGAATCGAGTGAAGGAACTGTCGGGCATCTTGGACGGTTGGTTGGGACCTGATTTAACGGTTTTGGGTGAACTGAAGCAAGAAGGGCTGCTGATGGAACAGAACAAGCCAAGGGTAGTGTTTCTGTTCGAAACGATGTTGATCATCACGAAACCAAAGGAAGACAAAAGGCTTCAATTTAAAACTTATATTCCGGTAGGTTCAATTGTTGTTTCTTGAGTTTGTGTAATAATTTAATTTTTTATTCAACAGTGCAAGACCTTGATGCTGGTTGAACATCTTCCCGGTGACCCCACAAGCTTCAATGTCCTTCCGTTCTCAGACCCAAGAAGTCAAACAAAGTTAACAGCTAAGAACCGAGATCAGAAACGTTTGTGGGCACAGCACGTTAAACAAGCGATGCTTGAACACTTTGACATTCCCAACCGAGCTAAGGAGTTGGTTTTCAAGCTTGGCGATGAAGAAGGTAAATTTTAATCATTAAAACCAATTTTTGCAACGTTTTTCAACTTCAAAATCTTAATTTCTAGATCGACCAACTGACAAAAACACCTGGAAATGGCCGCACGCATCAACAACGCCTGAGTATTTGGAACGTCGCCATCAGTATCGTCGCAGTGAAGTTCGCTACCGCTCAAAGAAGGCGAAGAAGAATGCAAAAAGCACTTCACTCGAGCGCGGTGGTCGTATCAAGGAGCGCCGCGAATCTTTCATTTCCTACTCGCGTGAAGATCTCTTCGACAAAGACCGCTTGAAGAAATGTGAACATCAGGAGAACTGCAATTGCGGACCAATAAAGAAAGAATTAACAGACACTTTGAAACCTAATCGAAGCCAGTCTGAGTCGAGATCATCGCAAGACGGGCTTGACAAACTTGAAATTACAAATTCAGCGCATGACGACCGGCCACCGCTGTCACCACTTGATATCAAGCAGTACAACTCTAAAACTCTTCCCAAGAGAATCGAGAAAATCAAGCTCAAGCGTGCGAAGAAAGAAACATCAACATTCTACATGGCTTTAACGGACGATGCCGGTGCTGACGACGAAACTATTTTGAAGATTGTCGAAGCTTCTGACAACAAAGCCAATGAAGACATTGAACAATCACGTTCCAAGTCACCACTTGACTTTACAAAGAAACACGACTCCGAGATCATCAGATCCATCCTCAAGAAGTCCGAGTTCAACAGCAAGAAGGTCCAAAAGCCCGGCGCAATGCGTAGGAAGTCCATGGAACAAATGGACCAGTCGCCACTCACGACGAGAAGGATTTCTGAATCGAAATCGCTGAACTCGAGTCATAAGGAGTCAAAATCGTCAGACACGCCGATTAGCGAGCCTTTGTACGAAGAACTGTTGCGCAACGTTCACGTCCCATACAAATTTGCGCCCGCCATTGTTAAACGATCTCTGTCAGTCTCATCTTCATCGTCGACAAAAGAAACGACGCTCGACTCGACGCAAAATCATGCCACGTCTTCAACGACTCTCAACGACGACGAAGGCTCCGAGTGCGACTACGTGACTTTGACGTACTCAAATGAAGGGCTGGAGACAATCGATGGTGACTATGTTGGCAAAAGTTCACCTCCGAAGTTAAACGTAGCCATCAGCGACACCAACATTTGTTACAACAAGAGAAACTCGATCTCACAGCTAAACTGTTCCGGCGCTTCGTCCGAAGACTTCAAAACCGAGAATTCAATGACCGACTCTATCAACGACTTGGAGCGACGAGACAGCGTTAGCTCAAGGTCGAGAAGCTTTTTGCATCGATTCATCTCGATGAAGTCGCATGACGAAGATCAAACATCGCAGAAGTCAGTGTCCGCCAGCATCAGCAGTCGAAAAAGTAGCGACAATGTTTTCAACTTTAATTTGAAGAATCCGCTGCCGGTGTACAGACAAGGAAGTCAAGACTTGGGCAATCGGATCGCACATGTCGACTATGCTGACCCGAAAACACTGTTTCCGTCCGCTGTCAACGTGTTTGTGAACAAAAATTCGTTGAACCAGCGAGACTCGGTCGTGTCGTCATCTTCCGACAGCGTTTGTGATCCATCAAAGCAGCAGAAAGCTGAAGCCGAGCCATTCTCCGACTCTTTCTACGAAGACACTGCAGAAAGTCTACTGGAAAATGACTTCCGAGATTCGGCGATTTACAGTGACGACTCGAATGAACGGAAAACAGATTCGAGCTCAACGTCTGTTGAACATATTTACGCAACTGTTAGCAAACCTGCTGTTAAGTCACCGCCGCCGCAAATACCGAAAAAGCCAAATTTGGCTTTACAAGCAGCTTTGGCGAACCGGTCGCAGCCTCGTCTCCAATCACCACCGCCGCCAGTTCCTGTGAAGCCGTCGAACCTGAAAACCCCCGAAATTCGAAATGCAATTTTGAATGTCAGGAAAGTCAACCAACCCATCGACGACAAGGCCTTGTCACCCGGATCTTCCAAAAGTTGGGTTTCCCAGCAAGTCCAGAAGTTTCAGTAATTTAAAATAAACATTCATCGAAGTTTTGTACAATTTCACCAGGTGACAATAAAGTAAAATATGTCTTTTTGTTTAAATAGCGTTTTGTACAATCTCAACTTCAATACCATCGGAAAACCATCGCGAAAATGCTTTTCACATTCCAGAAAAGAATAAAAAATTCTAAAAAAGAAATGCTCTTAAAGAGAATTGAACTCTTGACCTCCAGTTTACTAGACTGGCGCTCTACCACTAAGCTATAAGAGCTTCTCGATACGATGACATGTTCTGACCAAAATACATACAGTTTGGTACTTGACCAATTCATCTCATGGTCTTAAGATCGATTTGACATTTAAAGTTGAAGATAATGTGATAAAGTGAATTCTAATCTCCAGCTTTAAATCCTAAACGATTTTTAAGAACATGTGTTGGAACAGTCGGAAAGCAAGCTTTGTTGTTATTTACTAAGATGTCTCTTATTTGAACAACTCTGAAGCTTAATGGTACAGTGCTATCAGTCTGTTGAATTAGAGATTAAACGTTTTAAATGGTGATTAAAAGAACGACACCACTGTTTCAGCTTGGTAACAATAATTATTGTTGAAAATGTGACATAAATGAATCAAAAACAAACTTTTCTTAAATAAAAATAAATCTCATTTAAGAATTTTTCATGTGACTTAATGAGTGATCATAAGAGTCCAGATGGCACAACATTCTTGATTGCATTATGCCGCGCCCGCTCGATAGCTGGTGCTGCTCTCGTAGTAGATGACAAGATTTGTTTAATTTTGCATTTTTTGCATATTGCAAAAGGCAAACTCACCTTCGTTAAGGGAAATTTCTTTGTCTTTTTCAAAGTTCAAGTCGGCATCAAGTCGGCTATGCTTGCAATGGTGTGTTTGTCAAGCAGATAAACAAGCTCTCGTCGTGTCGAAAGCAGACTATGCTTATAATGGTGTTTTGTCGACTTCTTGCAAAAGTAAGCATGCTTTCGTAGTGTAGCGGTCATCACGTTTGCTTTACACGCAAAAGGTCCTGAGTTCGAACCTCAGCGAAAGCAGGTCTGCCAAGAATTTTTTGCTGAATTAAATAAAAATAATATTTGAAAAATAAAAAAAGATCAATTTGCATTAAGATCTAAACGATCGCTAGAATTTAAGCGAAATTTTAGGAATATTAGGTATCGGAACATTTGCTGAAATAATTGGTTATCAAAGTTTTTATAGCAGTTTTATATCGCAGCTATTGCAGCTCATGATTTACAGCAGTTTGTTTGAAGATTCAAACATTTTAGAACCGTTAAATTATCTTACATCGCACAAAGATTCTTGTAAAACACATAACTGCAAGAAAAACTAAATTGTGTTTGGATACATTACGGTTACATTGATGATGATTTTTATTTAATTTCTTCTTTGACGAATTACAGTTATTTGTTTGCAGAAAAAGTATTTTATAAAATTATTAAGAGTCGCTTCTTATTTTCCCAGACTCGTTGGACTTAAAATTAGAAGTGTCTTAAAATCGCTACAAAGAAATGAGTGGATACTTCAATTGGTTACTTTATTCTCAGGATTTCTTGCACGGGGAAGTCACGTGACGTTGATTTCTTCGCTATCGTCTGAGTCGTTTGAATCGTATTCATCATAGTACATCGAGTTGCTTTGGCTGCCATACGCTTTGACGCTACCGTCTGATGATTGGTTGTCATAGAAGCTGTTAAATAATTGACCGACTGGAGGATGCACTCCAACAGATGTAGGAATCGATGAACGCGAATTCATCTCATCAATTTCGTATTTCAAGTCGGCTGGCTTTTTCACCAAAAACTTCTGATCAACCGGCGACGCTTTGTTCTGATGATCCGCCGATGGAGACCTCATAATGCAGATTTGCTGATGCTGCTGAGGCTGAGAATCGTTGTTGTTCGGCGAAATCGATGATGGCGGGGAGACTGAAGGTTGTCGGTCTGTTTTGGCGTCGGACAAGTCGGGATTTGGATTGTTTTTGTTGGGAAGCGTTTGATCACGTGATCCACCGCTTGCAAGCAATTCGCGTTCTTTAGAGTTACGCCATTTCATTCGACGGTTTTGAAACTGTGAAAGGGGAAAAGTGGAAATTAATATTTATGAGTTTTTCACACGGGATGATGCAGTAGGAATAAAACTTTAGGTTTTGCAGGTTTGTTTAAATAAAACATATTTGAAGTGCTTCAATGATATTTAGCCAAAAAAAAAAATTCAAAAAGATAATTTGATAGAAGTTTGCAGCAAATTTTCATTGTCTGACACTTGCTATGAAATTTTCTAAATTTTTTTAGCTAAATTAGTAAAAATATTGATGTTTATCTTACCCAGATTTTAACCTGTAATGAGAAAATGGAAAATTCGTTTAGAATGTGAAAAAAAGATTTTTTGTACTCGACTGAATGTGTTTGTGATTAGAACGTTGAAAATAGAACTTTTACTTTCAATTTTGGCTTGTCGTTCTTTGAATGATGATTTGCCAAAAGTTAAAACGACGCAATGTGTGCAAACATTGTATCTTTTTTCAAGGTTTTCGTGAGATTTTTTTGTCTTTGACTGCTTCCGCACGGCTTTTGCTTGTGCGGACTGACCAGGAAGCAATCAAAGTTCGCAACATTTCTTCTATCGTCGTTCTTTGTCTTCTGCATCTTTCAAGCTCCAACTTTTTCATTTCCATCCTTGTAAATCTCCCATTTTGCATACACGAAACATGAATAAATAAAAACTTTGTCCGGAATCATAAAAAAATGCTTGAAGACGACAAAACTTTTTCATTTAAGGAAAAGTTTTTTATATGCCAGTCCCAACAATAAAGCAAACTCGTTGTTTGACATATTCCAGCAGAAAAAGATTTTAAATGATATGAAAATTAGAAAAGTTTTTCCCTTTTCAATTTATCTCTCTCAAAGCATCTCCAGACCCAAAAATGTTTTCATCAACTTCGCTTTTTAATTAAAAACTCTCAACTTTTGAGCTTTGGGCTTTGGAAAACCTTCATGTGCCGTTGAGATTCCACTTTTTGCGACGGTAAATCACGAAATTGTTGCATATACGACTAATGGACCATTCACCATGGTTTGATCGATTTGTTTGCCGTTGCTTAAACGCCTGATAATGATATCAATGATATCATAAGCGAAAGCAACTTTTTTCTTCTCTTCAATCCAATCTGTTTCCCAAATTAACCTTCCGTTTAGAAAAAAATCAATTTGTTCGCATTCAGCAATCGTGCATGCTTTGAATTGAGGGTCGACAACGAAAAACCGAAGTTGAACGAATCCAATCTTTTCTGGGGTGACTTTTTTCGGAGATGAAATAATAATAATGTGTAACATACGTTGACGATCATCAGTAAACTGTTCAAAACACTCGCCGCTTGTGCAATAAGATTGCCCGAAGAATTCGACAAAGTATTTACGAATCGCATTTGAATAATTAGTCATGAAGTGATTTACTGCTTGGTTTGCGTCGGGGAGTTCTCAGACTTCTTAAAACCAAACCCACCCTCGGTGAGAAGCACTCGAGGGTGAAGACAAACCTAATCAAAGCGAATGAATAAAAAAAATCCATTTTTCATGATCAACCGCAGCTATTTAAGATAACGTTTAATCTGTTTGCTTCCACACACTTTCCGCCTGGAGGGTTTTCTCGTGTAATTGAACAATTAAACGAAATTTAAAATCAATTACAACAAGAAAAGTTTTTGTTTAGCTTTCCCCTCCACGCGCGATTAATCTGTAAATATTTGGAAAAAGACTTCAATGGCCCAGAGCGCCGACGAGGGTGGATTTTCTGGTATTTGATTTAAGAATTGTTAAAAAATCATTAACTGTCATTTGCATTCATTGTCTTTGGCAAAGTTCTTACCAACACGCGTGCGTTGGTTTAAAAAAAATTGTAGACGTCAGTAAAGAACTTTTCCGAAAAAAGATCCAAAAAGATTGAAGAAGCCCGCACATCACCAATTTGTTTGATGAATTTGTGTTTGACTTCGTAATGACGTTGATTGAATGCGTAAATAAAACAGTCAACAAATTGAACTTTGTTCTGTTTCAGCATTGCTGTTGAAGGGAAAACCGAAGTAACAGCAAATATTTGCAAGCTTCGGGCAGAACCGGGTAAGATGAAACTCAACATGACATTCAAGAGTCGATGTTTGACTATTGACAATGATTTACCAATTTGCCGAAAATTATTTTTAGTGTCATGTTTCAGAACAAATTTGGACATGTGTAAACTACCGCAAAGTTCTTGCGGTTTGCCGAATCAATACGCTGTGTAATCAGTGCATTCTCAGAAGCAGACAATTGCAAATAATCTGGAAGTGGTATAAACCTCTCAGTAAGCGATAAATTTAGATCTTAGCGGCAAATATTGAACGCTGTTGTATAGATGTTGAAAGACAAGAACATTTTAAAACTAGTTTTCGAGAACAATTTTTATGAAACTGGCAATATATGTTAATTACTTAGTGATTAAATGTTAAAATTAGGCAAAGTTATGCAAATGAGACTGATCAGAATAACTCATTCAAATCGTGCAAACGTCAGAAATGCTGAATGAATTCTGCATTACTTGATTAACTGATGATCGATTTTGATACATGTTAGTCACAACTTACAACTTGCTAGTAAATAAATCTGTTTGCATGTCAAAATCACACACAAAATCTAACAAATTACCTTATTATTGCTAAGCAGTGTCAATGAGCATTCTAATTAAAGTACATGATGCATTCAGGCTGATAAGGGATTAAATGCAAAAGCGCATAAAGCGATGATTGAGATTTTGTTACATGGGAGTGTTCAATGAATTATTGCATTTTTATGACGTTTTATTGTTTTGAAACAATGAATCGATAAATAAATAATTTAATTATTAATTAAAAAACTATGTTTATCTAAAAAAAATCATCAACTTCTAAATGTCAAGTTGTTGATTTTTTTTTTCATATTGAGTCTTGAAGTTTCTTTAAATAAACATAATTTTTAATTACCAACTTCAATGAACAACTCAGAACAATTTGTATTTAGTAAAGCTAATTTTTCGTCAAAATTTCGAGTTGATTGATCCAAACACTCAAGAATTTATACAAAGCTTAGTTCGTTAAATAATAAAAGCTCAAAAACTTTTTAGTAATGTAATTTTTACGACAGTTACGTTAACCAGCATTCCTGATGTCTTTTTAAAATGTTTTACATGTTTTTTTTAAAACTCTTGCAATGTAGCTAGTTTTAAAAACGTTTCAGCAATAAATCAGTAGTTTTAGTTCTACTTGAAAACTTCTACAAACCGTGCTACAAACTTCTTAATGAATCAATTCAAAAGAGATCAAAATCTGACTTGCCACGCAAATACATTGTTGAAGACTTGTTAAGACACTTGCAGTAAACTTATTAAGAAATCGCAGTAAACTTTTCAGAAACATAAATTCTACAAATTTCAACGTTATTTCAGATAATTCTATATAAAAATATTGAAAAAAAGCTGAAAACATGTTTTTACATTTTTTTAACGTTTCATAAAGTGACAATGCTAATTCAATTCAACACTTTTAAAGTTAATTGAACTGCAAATCAAAGCAAACAGAGGTCAGTCGAACAGTTCTTAACAAACGATAACTTTTGATTTTTGGAAAAAAAAGCAATTTAACACAGGGTGCGAACTTCAAAACTGCGTTTTCTCTCTTTTTGCCTTGGTTCTCGCATGAAAAAGGGTGCTAGACGGAAAATCCAGCACAATAATTCAAAAACATTGTCGCTTTTGTCGCTTCGAACGTCCGCCCACACTTTAAAGAACTGTCAAATGCACTAAGCATCTAATATTTTGTTTGCTATATTTTATGTTCTCAAAGCACCATCAGATAGAGCCCAGATAGAGTAATTATAGTGCACAGTGTCAAGAATGCTTCGAAAACCTTTTCGGCCCTTTTTGTCGTCACATCGGAAGGGAAAACTTAATGGAAATAAATTCAAATGGGAAAATTGTTCGTGCCGGAAACATTTTCAAGTGTGAAAGATTCTATGGAGCAATAATAATAAAACGCAGGCACTGAAATCGTGTCTCAGTACGAAGAAGGCATTGAAGTTAATCGTTGCAAAATCTCTCGTCGCGAATTTCGATTTGAAGCATCCCATTGCGGGGCTTGTGCAACGCTTAATCCGAACATCGTTATGTTACAATTTCAATTGTTCGTACTTGTCGTGTTCGAGGCGACGAGTGACGATTTTAATTGCATCATTTCTCTCTCCACCATCGAGCGTCCAATAATGAACTATGAAGTGGACAATGGTTTTGTGTGTTTTGAGTTTAATTTAGTGAGAGATAATCAAACACGGAGAAGGAGGGCTTCGAGTGCATGGGAAAATTATTCTGCTCGCAAATTCTTCGCTTCATCTGCTGCGAGAAATTCCCTTGCATGCCCAGCCGATGTGCAAACCGACGAATGAACATGTTTCGTGTTCTTCTTCATGCAGTCAACAGTCGCAAAAAAACTTTTTTGTTTAAAATTCAAGTCGTCAACAATGAAATTTCCACACCAAGTCACACGGCAACTGTTTTCCCTGCTTTTGCACTCATCGTGACTTCATTTTTCATTTTTATTTCTGCCTCAATCGATTTTCACAAATTTGCGTAACAAATTCAATCCATTTGTAGTCTCCTATTTCAAGGTTTCTGTGGCAGGCAAGTTGTCGACAGTCACAACTTTCATCGATCATCACCGGAACAATCGAGCCGAGGCCCATTTCTGCCTTTCTTTGCAGCATAATTCGACAGAGAAATTAAACAGGCGTGAAATTCACGACATTCATCATGCATTCATCGATCATTTGTCAAACAAGAAGTCGTTTTGTCATGCATTGCCTTCCGTAGAAAGACTGCAAATCAAAGTTAATTTAAATTAATTGATGAATTACTCAATCACAGAAATATGCTTCAGTGCTAAGCGCATTTAATTGATTTTCATGAATGAACCGACATTTCTCGATGAGAAGTGCCAGACGCAGACGCAACTTTGAACCAAACTGTAGCGCGGCCTTGGAATCCGTTGTTTCCAAAATACCGAAAAAAAAAGCTCATTAAAAACATTTTTCGTTCAATATTGCGAACGCTGATCGCCAGTTTCGTGGTCTGCAACGCGTGAATTGCAATTGCCGCAAATTTAAGCAACCATAAACCACGCAATTGTGTGTTAAACTACGCGCTACATCACCCGCTAACGTCTCCAATAAGCGTTGAAGCGATTTTTTTATCCGAAAAATATTTTGTTTCATTTCGGATCGGCCACGGAAATTACAGACACAACACAGCAGCAGAATTAGAAATCATTTTTTTTTTCGGCCAGACTGAAGCAATTATGCTGTTCAAAATCTAATTTGCCCTCTAAAAATATGAATTTACAACATCAAGAGCAGCCACCGTTGAACCTCGACATCATTTCCACTCCACACCTCCGATGATTTCTTTGCTTTCGCAACTCCCAAATTAAAGCCCATCAAAATCATGAGCATCTCTGTGAGATTCAATTAATCAAATTATGTTTTCATCAATGGATTTTCCGCCAACTCGATGGAGTTATGAACTTTTGGCAGTTTTCTAGCACCCTCGTCAATCCAGAGATTGTTTTCTGGTGCTTTTAATGATTTTAAAATTTCTCGTTAAACAAATCTGCTGTATAGGAAGTGTTTGTAAATTATGTGAAGGTGATTTGCTGTAATTTGCTGCCTCGCTTTCTTCTTTATTTTATCCGAAGGGTCGACGGCGGTGCAAGCGCTCGTCGTGTTTTGTACGTTTTTACGAGAACAAACATCAAAGTCGAATGTGTCAACAGCAGAGATTTTAAGGAACAATAAATAACCGAAAGACTCCCGTCGAAATAGAAATGGGTATTAGGCGCACACAGCAACAACAAAAAGACAAATTAATCGGTTTTTATAGCCTGGAGTGTTATAATACGATTTGCTGGAGTGTTTTCATGACGTAAAAAATAAAAGTTTTATTGTTCTTGTTACTCGCATCGTATTTTCCTTCTCTATTCAGAAGAGTGCATTGTTCTGGTTGTGTTTATGCGGTTTTTATTTGCAAGTTATGGTTGGCATCGATTTTTCGTTCCCATCTTACGACTCGCCGAAGATTCGTGACACACAAAAGACCAAAAATAAGTGCCTTCAAGAGGTCAAAACAGTTATGAATAAATTATCATAGATGATTTGACTGCAGAGATCAGCGAAGTGTTCCATTGCGCAATTCACACTTGAATAAGCTGTTCCAGCATCGGCGGGGAAAACAAAAACTTTGTAATTAGCTAAGCACACAATTTCGTCAAGAAATAAATTTTGATGAAGCAAGCTTCGTTTCTGCGAACTCATCTCAGTGAATTTTATACTGACCAGACATGGGGCATCCGAAAGGTCTGTGTGCTTTTGAAACTGTTTCAATCTATAATGTTGGTTTGTTTTTCTACTCCATTGATATGACGACATTTTTGCTACTTATTAGTCATCATACTTCAAGACATCACTGAAGGATTTTCACAATACATAAAACTTTTTTTTACCAACAAAATAAAAACTCCTGTTTATAAATATTTTTCGTGTGTGCGGTCGATCGAGAACATTACAACAAGGAGAAGAAAAAACAAAATAATCATTGCAGAACAATCATCTTTTATGCTTTTTCATCGTCAATTGCGACTGCGCCCGAGCAGTGGGCTGTTAATATTGGTGAAAATATTATTTTTTAAATGTTCCACACACGAAAGGCGAAAAAGAACATGAAGACTAGTTCAGTGGTTTAAACAAATGCAGGCGGGGCTATTAGCGAAGCAAAAAAGAACTTTGAATTTTTTTCATCGGTTTAGACAAGTTTCAACTGCTTTGTAATTGAATTTGATTTACAACTGAAAATGTTGGGAAAGAAAAGGGTTTGCAGAAGTCAAATTAGTCATTGAAAAAGGAGATTTATTCCCGGTAATTCGTCGTCAATTCAAACACATTTGATAAATCAAACAGAAGTGAAGTCAATCGTGAAGCTTACCTGAGAATCTTTCAACCCTAATCGTTCAGCTAATTTTTTCCTGTCAGGTTTGCTGATGTACTTTTGTATTTGGAAACGCTTCTCCAAGCCTTTTCGTTGTGAATCTAAAAACGATTCCGAGACACAACAATGCGTTCAAGTTAATTCGTCATTTCCATAACTTTTGTCTGCAACTCTGATGCGAATTGAGATCGAAATTTTACCTGAAAATACAGCACGTCTCATCATTCCCCGCCTGGGCTTCCCTCTTGTTGAATGCGCCCATGGGAATCCTTGTCCTGCAATTCATTACGGAATTAATTTTCATGTTTACATGTTGCTCAACAGATCATTATGTACCTGGGGGCAGCGGAAATACCTGCGGTCCACCTCCTGACAACGAAAATTTTGCAATGATTAATATTCGCACTGAATTTAATTGCAATTGCAGTTCGTTTTTATCGTACCTGTCATGTATGGATTCCTGCAGTGCGCCAATAGTGAGTGCAAGTGCGGATGATTAATCCCATGATGCATGAAGGGACGACTAGGTAGTGGTTTAGCTATAACTTTATTATCGCGACTATCGACTGCGTGGTGTTCCGGGCTGCTGTTGTTGTTGTTGCATGATAAACCGTTGGATTCACTGTGATTGTTATTATTGTTGCTAACACCGTTCACGTGCGACGCTAAATTGTTTGCGCTCGGATGTAGATGATGCGGGTGGTGGTGGTTGGTGTGAATGAAAGCGGGATTTGTTAAATGATTTTGTTGTATTAAATTTTGTTGAATATAAGGCCAAAGATTTTGTGGTTGAATAAATTCTGTATGAAGAAAAATAGTTCGTAAAAAAGTTAGAAAACTCATCTAAAACTCATCGCAAGATGATTGATAGATTAACAATTTTCTGCCAATGATTTGGTTTAACATCTCAAGTTGCAGCAATAACCATAAAAATTCCGCTGAACAAACATGTTAAATAAACTGTTTAGACGTCTCAATCATTTTGTGTTCAATAAAATGCTGTTTGAACTTTTTTCGATAGCCTTGAACTGAGCTGGTGTCGTGCAGAGTCGCGTTTTCGAGACTCATTGAAAAAATGTTTTCAAATCGATATTGTAACTCCTTTCGTCTTTTAAACAGCGTGGAAAATACAAATAATTTGCAATGTTTATTTATTCATCGACGATTAATTGTTTCAGTTTTCAGTGATCAACAATCTGTGATTCCAGAATCTCACACATTAAAGCTTGAATGAAACAGCCGGAACAAAAACCTCGAAGTAAGGTGTTAATTCGAGCTGAAAATTTGCGCTTTCACATGTCAGAACTTCTCACTTCACATTTCCTAATTTGCAGGCATAAAATTATGAGTGTTTTATGAACATCTGATGTGAAAGTCTCTCGTGTGTGATCTTATCGCTCGAACGAAATGAAAATTTCTCGGAAAACTTTTGTCAGATGAAAATTATTCTTGGTGGCAACAGATTTGTTTTCATCCGAGGGGAGACAAGAGTAGAGTTTGTCTGCTTAACGACGCTTAATGAAACTTTGAAAACATTTTTTGCAAACACATTCGTCTGACGTTTAAATCGATAAATTATGTTCGTTGATTTTTTCAACGCTTTCAGCAAAAAAAATCGTGTTGAAGCTTTTCCAGAAAAAATCATTAAATGATGAATTAATGTGTGACCATTATCCGCCCCACAAAACGTAATAAAATGCAATAAAAAATCTCCGCAAAAAGCAGCAAATAACTGCATGTATGCATTTACTCGTAAATGGGCTTGTGTACATCCCCTCGATGCGATTGTTGTTAACAATAAAACTTACAAAAAACAACATAAAATAAAGTGATTGCTATTTTTTCGATGTAACAGTTTTTAAACAATCGTTAATAGAGCAACAAATAGGCTGTGCTGATGTTAATCCCGGGGCAAGTTCATCCCTCGTAGCATCAGCAGACAATAGGTGGATTAGGTTTGAAGGAATTTCTGCTTTATGATGAGGTTAAAAAACAATTTCTAATGCATTCATGATTCCTTAGCAGATTCCCAAGCTCGAATAAAAATTCAATGTTTTTACAGCCTTGTTTATGATCCTTCAGACCCACATGAAGCGAACATTGAAGAATAACAATGTTAAAGCCTTTGAAGGGTTGTTTACCAAACAGTGAGTTTAAAGAATTGTTTGCGTGAATAAAAAATATGAATTGAATGTTCTTTTAAAGCCTCTAACTACACGCCTTGTTTTTGGAATTGTTTTTGTTTCAGATTTTATTTGGTGGAAACGATTTTAGTTCTTTGTTATTGCCAACTGGCTAATAAAAGTATCGAAATATCTTAAGGCATCGTTTATAAATTTATTCTGTGGAACTTTTCTAAGAGTTACTTGGTTTAGTGAAAATTTAAAGAAAAACAGCGTTGGATTTTAGGAATTATCGAACCTTGTTTTGCTTTGAGATCTTCAGTTTTAAATTAAAACTAATTGCTGTAAATTGATGGTTTTACCAATTTTTCAATTAAAATAGCCCTTTTAAAGTTTTTTAAAATTGAAAACAGGCTCAAAGAAAAAGAAATATTCTGCTTAAATTGTTATGAATTAAAGATTGAATTTCACGGGAATTGAACTAAGTTTTTACTCAAAATCTTTATGAAGCTTAAACTAACTTTTTGAACTTCCTTTTAAGATTTTTTTCTGCCTTTCATCAGTTCAATAACAGAACCAAAGTGTCTATGCACATTTCCATCACTTCAAACTCTTATAAATCTTTAAATTTTCTAGTCCACCACCTTTAATGAAGTTAAGTATTCAGCACGAGCATCGACGTTTAAGGAAAATTGTTATTATTTATAAACTGGAAATCGGTAGAAGTTTGCGAGTAAGGAAAGAAGGCAAAAGTTGTAAACGGAATAATAAAACTCCCTCGGGTAGAGAAGACTTTAATTTTGCTGGCGTCAGCTGGCATCTCACTTAGAAAACGTTTCGGTTTCCACCCCAAAAGCGATTTTCCCCATTACTCTTGTAACATAAGACGACTCAGTTTGTTTGCTTCTAAAAATTGATTTTTCCTGCTAAGGACTTTCTGAAACAATTTGTTTCCTATTGAGAAACTTATCGGAAGTTTTCACATCATCTGATACTGTGCAAACGCCATTCAATTGATTTTATGAATGCATAAATTATTATTTGTTTGTTTTCCTTGATTCACATCTCCCCCTTGGAGACTGAATTTTGATATTTTAATGCGGATGGTTTATGATTTAATCGTTTGTTGGCATTTGATCTCAATTTGAGCCACGTTTTGACTTGATTTGAAGTGTGTTCAATAATTGCAGGTCAATTGACATTGTTTAGTTGATTTTTTGTCGTTGTATCTCAATTACCATTTCTAACTTTCACACAATCCCGCTTGGTATCACTCAAAATAGCTGAAACGCTAAATTTTAAAACAGGTTTGATGGGCAGTTCTTTGATTCGAGTATCCTTTGTGTTCTGGAACAAGTCGTTGTGGAATCCACATTTCTCACACTTTTCGACGATATTTTCACTGTTTGACTTTAAACTCTCATTAAAGTGACCGCACTTGACACAACTAAATTCACTCAGGTTTTCGGCGTTGTCAGTTTGTTCTTGAATCACCGTGTAGCTTCTTATTAGCTCTTCTTCCGACAGCGGAGAACTGCGGTGGTTCATGCTGTTGTAGCTTTTGGGTGAGTCGCAAAGCGAATCTTTTAGATCGGAATTTTGTTCCGAGTCACTTTCGTCTGACTCCGAAGCCGTTCCCGACGAACCCATTTGTTCATCCTTATCTTCACTTAAAATGTTATCCACTAAGAATGCCGTTGACATTTTTGCTATCCTTTGTATCTAAATCCTTTTATCACAGTTTAAAATGTTTTCTAAGCTGCACTTTTTAAACCCACTCAACGATCCAAGGAAAAAATCTGTTCAGTTCGCTTTTCACCGTGACATTCGGGACAATGACTCGTGAAAGACTAAATACATTTATGAGTTTTATCATCATGTTGTTAGGAAGACAGAAACACTGGTGCTGTATATAGCAGAACCGTCATCATCATCATCGTCAGTGCACATTTCAACCCCTAAAGTCGTCTGCAAACCCATCCCTACGAACATCGTTTCATTTTTTCGCTATGTCGGTTTCTGACTCTGATACAAACTCAGTCCCGTTGATTGAGTCGAAATCGTCGAAAAGAACATTGCGAGTGACGAAAAGGGTCGGCAGCACAGTATGAGTTTATACCGTTCTCGCATTTTTCCTTTGCACCAGCTTCTAGCCATATTTTTCTTAAGATAGGGGCGTGGCCTGTTCTCGAGAATGTGTTCGTACAAGGATAAAGTTTTTTATACGATGATAATGCTCGTGAAAATCTGGTGGAAATCCAAGAAAATATTTAGGAAGTCGAGATGTGCGAAATAAAAAGGAAATTTTCGGCACATAAAAAAATTACACAAAACAGCTCAATCTGAGTCGTATAAAGTTGCTTCTTCTTATTCTCTCCCTTCTGATAGTAATTTACAAATCCTTTAAATATTTGATGATACTTCGCTAGCTTATGTGCCGTGCTGCCTTCTTCTCGCTTTAATAAAAATGGCAGAAGATGAACAGAGCACGTTATATACAGAACATTCACATAAAACCTCATCTCACAGCGCTGAGAGGGATGAAGACGGTAATAAATTTTTATTGCACAAGAAAATAATCATAATACATGGCCGAGAAAGAAAAGGATGCTGGAGAGTGGAGCAATGAGGATTATGAAATCATGATTATGAGTATTGATCGTTGGCACTGAATTCATGTGGCCTCAACAATTATGATAATTTCGTTTTCATGATGTGAACATCGCCACGATAGTTTATTGGGTGGATTCAGAAGGGTTGGATTTCGAAATGAAAAGGAGTTTGAAGATTCTAAATGGATATTTTAGCTTAAATTGATGGGAATATATAGAATTGATACAGTTTTGTGGTTCTAAATGACTTAAAGATCATCAATGCTTATTAATTTAATTTATTTTAACATTGTTGAAAAAGCATAGATTGAGTTTATTTAAGGTTCTAACTCCGTGTTGCAAGTCTTTGATCTTTTTTATTTCAATTTGTGTTTGAAAAGGTTTCGTAGCATTCAACGAAGTCATATTGTACACAAAAACCCGCTATGGAAACTGCTGAAGTTCAAGTTGAAAACGAAAGTAACAATTGCAATTTTATGCTCGAATAAAAACATATATTTTGATAACATCTGCAATTGACACGTGCTTCAACAGCTTTTTCATCTTTACGAGATTATAATCTGACGTTAAAATCTATTTTCTTGTGAATAAAAAGTGAATTATCTTGTTACTTCTGCATTATTTGCGAATTACTTTAGTTTCTAAACTGGATATAGTTTTATTTTATTACTTAATGCAAACACTTTTTCGAAAAACTCCGACAAAACAATTTTACTACTTGGTGAATTCCGATTCAATTTCAACAATCGATTCACAACAATTAAAGAGTTGATTTACAAAAAACTGAACAATCGTACTCAACACTCGTTGTTTTTTGATAACTTTATTAGTTTTTAATGAAAATGAACTGCTGATCCAATAAATCTTCAGCTTCATCCACACTCCGATCGCATTGAAGTAAAATATGTCTCAATTTTACTCCTTCGAGTGTTAACTAAGGAAGCTGGAACAGTGTTAAGACTTTGCAAGCGATGTCAGCAGGAAAGTATTGAAAATGTATTCTTTTCATATAAACGTCAACTGCAAGTGTTACCTCAAAAAATTTATTGAATTGCGAGAAAAATATAATAATAATAAAAATAACAATGATATCGAAATATAAAGTAGATTCCTACCCTCGTAAAACTTAATACACAGCGAGTGTAAGGAGATAGGAAAGTACCAATAAGCATGTTATAAATGTAAAAATCTTTATTATATTATCCCATTAAACGTGTAAAGTAACTTCTCGCAAGAACCTTTCTCTCTCGGTGTGTGTCACAAAGCACTGCCGGAGTATTTAGCACTGCCGAGAGTGTTGGCAAGGACGAGGGGTGCTAAATATAATTTCCCGTAAACAAAAATCTGTCACCGACACACAACAGAAGAAAGACAAAATATTAATAAACATTTCCCGGCTCAAAGCGCCCTTATTTAATTTGTCGCAGTATCAAAATATTAAAATAAAATATGAATTTAATAAAATTATAAAATCATACGGAAATTTTCCGCCGCAACGGAGATTGCGTCATCTGATAAATTTTCCATTCAGTTAGCTTCGCTTATGTGTAATGAAAACAAAAAATTTGTTCTGGTCACGTGCTTTATATTGAAATCTGCTTCTTTCACGAGACATTTAACAGAAGAGATTAGAAACGCAGTCAGTTTATACAGTCGCGTACTTAATTTGCACTAATTGGATTAGAATTACTTTTCATGATTGATGAAATTGTTTCATTGATAATTGCAACAGACTGCTACAAAGTAAGCAGGGCAATAAAAATCAGGAACAGAATTTATGATTGGAAAATATCAATAAAACTTGAATCAAACGGCAATATCGTAAATTAAAATAGGTGGGCAACAATTATTGCCAACAAATTGGCCCATTACCCTGTCGATTTGTAACAAATGACTGATCTGAAATATGTATGTTGTGATATTATTTTAACATGTTTGTTCTATTAGCCCTTTGTCGTTCCGAAATTGCTGAAAAGGGTTCGAAAGTCATGTGACTGAACGTTTTGTCCTTTGTTGAGTTGCGAAAGGATTTTTGAATTTTAAACCGAATCTAGTTAAATGAGATCAAAATGAGTGTAAATATTTATTAAAATATGTGTATCATGTCAATCAAGAATGCATAAATACCCAAAATTATATTCAAAGTGTTGGTAAGTTTGAAAATGATGTCAATTTCAATTTTTATGACAAACTTTCAGTGTAAATAAAATTAATCTTTGCTGTCTTGAAATTTGAGTCTATGAACTAACTAACGCACAAGCCCCATCAATTTCAGTTCTAACCATTCCAATTGAACAATGTTTTGATGTGTTTGCTTAATTCAGACAATTTTAAATTAAACATCAAATTCAACTATTTGTTAAGCACACAGCTCTGTACATTAAAATCATCTTTGCCCCTTCCCCTTAGCAGCAGAAACCATTTGTCATAAATTGAAGTTAATTCGTGTGTGAAAGCAAGGTATAATATTTTAAATTTATTATCCACAAAAATAATTTCCCGGAGTTCTGTTGCCAGTTTTTTATGTTTAACTCGTTCAAAAAATTATTTTCCGGAGAGAGAAATTGTTTTTTGTAACAACATCATTTGTTACATTTTATTAATGCTTTTTAAAATTCGTTCTCAACATCATAAAAGAAAGAAGTAAGGCATATGTTTTTTATTGTGCCTTGAATCACTTTAAAGATTCACAATAAAAGTGTCAAATGAAGACGTCTTTCGGGATTTTTTCAGAAGGGTCAGCTTCGGCACAAGATGAATCGACTCTAAAATTTCACGGCTACGAACGCTTGTTTCCAATAACTTTAGTTTTTTTCTGCTAATAAAGGCGACAAACAGTCTGTTAACGTGAAAACGCTTCATTTGTGGGATAACAATTCAAAGCAAATGTAAGTTTTGTTATGAACCGGCATTATTTGCAGAAAAACCAGTTTTTTCTAAGTCTTCTGTAGTTTGCTTAACAAATTTTAAAATCGTTTTTCTAAATTATTCTATTGCTTAATCAAACACCCAAAAAACGATACGACTTCCTGGTTAAAGACCAGTTAAAAAATCAAGTGCTGTAAATTCAAGTTTAAATATTCTGATCTTAATGCTAGGTCAACAGTCAATATTAATATTCTGACATTCAGTGTTTGGTAATCAGCCGCGCGACTCTATGCTGGAGTTGTTAATGCTTAACAGTGCGACGCATACACCGCAGCTGTGCTTTATCTGTCTTCGACTCAGTGTTGTAACAGATTTTGCAAGTATTTGTAGTCATCACATATCGAAGATGCTTACACACATCGTTTTCTATATAACATCTCGATTACCTTCATAGCTAGTCAAACTCATGTGCTAGCCGCAGTTATTTCCCGAAAAAAATGAAATCATGAATCCGATAATGTTCATCCACACTCACCGGTGACATTGAATTTCATTGCTTGTATATCTTTAAGCGTCTACGCCGTGCCGTACATACATTGTTGAAGGGTCAATTTCTCTTGCAACATCGACTCGAGTGTGTGTACTTCCTATCTGTCTGAAGAAATGTCGGACAAGTTCATTGCAATTATGAAATCAACTAACAAGCATTTTGTGAATTACAATGTTTGTATTAACTCACGTTTGTTGTTAAAGCTTTGTTTTGATTCTATAATTTGAATTTAAAAAGAACGCGACCTTAATGATGATCACGATTGTCAACGTTTGAAACGTTATATGAATGAGTCCTGGGGTCAATAGATGACAATTAGAAAAACTCCCGTATAACATATGTAAGTGTTGTTTATCATTGTTGTTGCTCAATTGTTGCAGATTTACATAGCCCTCGAATCAACAGGACAATACGAAATACTTGTGCAATACATTTCACTACCTGGCGTCATTTATTAACAAGCCACGATTTTCAAGAAACCCGGAATCATATGAAAATTATTCCTGAGATAATATGAAAATTCTACATTCATATTTTCTCCTACCACAACAAAAGTTTTCAGTTTGGATGATGAGTTTCAATATGAAAAATAATAAATTCATTGTAAAGGAGACTGTGTGGCTGTCAACAGGTTTTAAAGTGCTTGAAAGTTGGATTTGCGAGTGAATGTTTCTGAAGATATCAGTTTGAGGTAAATGTTGATAACATTGATTTTTCAATGCGCTAAAATGTGGTGGCAACGTGAGTCTGATGTCATAGCGACTAAAACACCTGTAAATCCTTGAAATTTTCAGACGCAATTCCGAAATATTTTTAGCGGAAACAAACTGAAATAAGAAGCTGAACTGACCTTTTTGGAGAATTTATGGAATAATTTATTTGTGTCCTAATCAACTTAGCATAACGACCAGAAAATTGTTTGTAATTTATCAGATCTTCAAAATTGCTTCCGTTCAAAACTAATTCAAAATGCGTCTGGTCTGCCCATTAATGATTGCAAAATCTTGGGGCGTAATAAAAGGCGTAATAATCAATCAATCAATCAATCAAAATGCGTTTGCGCCAAGATTTTTGATTAAAACTAATTAAAAGATCTGATAACACAAAACAATTTTCCAGTCGGTTAGCTGAGATGCTTATAGCTGAATTGAAATTAATAAATTCCGCAAATTTTCAATGGCAAAGTTGAGACTAAATGTGCGATTATGATCAGTTACCAGTTGTTCGTTGTAAACTTTTTAAAGTCATTTTATGATCTCGGATGTGTTTAAGCTGCACATTATGCACAACCTGATTAATTAAGATTCTTTTAATTCTTTCTTAATGATCGTGATCCTACGTCAATTGGATCTGCGATCAATGAGAAGCTTTAAAGCTCTCTGCCGACTTCGCAGCTTCTCCTTGTTTACAACTTATCATAAAATGCGTGTGTTGGGTGAGAATCTGAATGAAATTATCGTTTAACTCTCACGTGAAGCGCTCGCCTGTACTTTTGCCGTATTTTCTTGAGTTCATCTAAAGAGAGACTCAACACTTGCGCTAGTGTGTCTCGGAGACTGAGCAATAAGCTTTTTTTCTTCGTTTCAACTGCTCAGTGTACACAATTATTTAAGTTTACTTATTTACTGGGGCTGTATAGCTGAAATGAAAAAAAAATCAGTTTCAGGTAAAGTCATTATACATTTCGCGATTGCAAGTACAAGACGTTTTCGCGGGCCGAGTGAGCTAATCCGAGAATTCTTTTTGATTTTTCTAAAGTTTCCCTTGAGTTTTGTGCGCTGAAGTACGAATGCGCAGGGTGATAAACAGTAAAATTCCAATTTGATCGTGAATATATTGACAAAAGGCATTTGACGATCCTTGATCCATTGTCGCGCGAAAAAATAAAAGAAAATTGCAATTTTTAAGGCAAATCTGTGATAGAAGCACAAAAATGCTAGAATTTTGAAGGCGAGACACAAGTGAAGGAAAAAAGTTTAATAAGTTTACTTTTCGCAATCCAGTGCCAAAAAAGTTGTCTTCAGTTCTCTGAATCAACAGTAGAATATAGCAGGATACAAGGCAAAAAAAGTTGGTCCGTCAAATTTTAGTTTTGTGGAGAATGAAAAGAGATGTTACGGAACCTTCTGCTTATAAGGAAGTCTGCCTGACATTGAAGTGGTGGAAAGAATAAATGTGTGAAGCTGAAATAAAGGATAAAATCAAATCAACGTGAATAATTCTCGACGCAAGGTGGGTGAAAAAACTATACAAAGAATTAATTTTGTCACTTGGAGTTGTTGAGAAAGTTCTCCGGTCTGTTAACTTCGACAGTTTTTCCCAAATTTCACATTGTTTTGAGTTTCAACAACGAATCGATACCCAAAAATTGTAAAATTGAAAAACAAAGTGCGTTTATGACCAGTTGAAAATGAGTTTCGTTTCACAACTTCACAACAAAGTGCTGAAAAGCATGAACTGTGTTGATCAGTAAATGAAAAAATTTATAACAAAAATTGCAAAATAAAGTTTTAACACGAGATAATCGAGAATATTAATCTTCTTCAAAAAAGAATTCCATGATTTATAAAACTGAAAATATTTAAGTCAACAGTGATCGCGGCAATTGAGAGAAAGGGTCAAATTCACTAACGTTTCAGCAATGTTAGCACAACGTTCGAGAGTTTTTCGCCAAACAAAAATTCAGCACAAACTGAAGCTTATAAAAAATCTGTTTTCACGAGTCAAAACTTTAAACTGAATGCAATAGCTTGATGTTATGGCAATAATATCACTAAAAAGCTGCTTTAGAAAGCATTAAAAACTGAAAACAAAAATTGTTTTTAATTGCCAAAAAATGAAAACGCATAGAAACGTTCGAACGTTGTGTCATTAAAGATATCGTGAACCGCGAGAATTTGAATCATCATCTAGACTGGGAAAAAACGTGACTAATACTGAGAAATTTCTCAAACGAGAATGGTCAAGGCTTGATTGGTTCGAACCATGGAAATATTTAACGTCAAAAGGTTCGTCGCTTGAGCGATTTTCAAGTTCTTTTCATTTCGTTTGCCGCTTGCTATGCGCAATTTATTTAATTCAGATTCGCAAGTACAGCAAAGTTACCGATGTTCAATACAGATTGTGACAGAAAAATAATTTTTTGCTCGTTATGATCAATTTTCTATTTCTTAAATTCAAATGTTGTGTAACAGATGCGTTTATATATCTTTCAAAAATAAAACACAATATGCAGAAACACACACACATTACTGACCTGTCTTAACGAAAGTGCTTAGCGAAAGCAGGTATTTTCATGCTTATTTCATACAACTTGGGTACTTATCATCGAGAAACATTGACGCTATGCACATGCAGTGCGCTGTATAGACGTGTTCATGCTGAAATAAAAACAAACACAGCTGACAACGACGATTCATTGATACTTTGAACGATAAAGCTTCTATTGATGGCACTCGGACGAAAATTACATAACTTTCTCGTTGACACAGTTTCCATAAAACCAGTACATGAAATAAATGTCATTTCTCGTATATCAGAATCTTCAAGCAGCCGATGAAAACACAGTAAAAAATGAAAACGCAATCTCCACCGAAGCTAATTGCAAAATTAATTCAAAAAATCTGTCGAGCAAAATTGATTCTGCATTTATATTTATGTTTTCCTAAAGTTTGCGGCGAGTAATAAAATAATTCTCGCAAGAAATGTAAAGAAATTTACGTGAAATAAAATACATCACGACCGACACGGTGCATTTATAAGCATGAATAAAACGCTTAAGCAACCTACAGCACAGAAAACCCCTTTTAAAAAGTAATTAAATGGTGATTTATGTGAAAAATTGACTCTTTTTAGATTAAAAGCCTAGAATTTATTTTTCTGTCGTAACAGCCACTTGTCACTGCTTTAGGGCAATGAGAATTGATTGTGCCCCATGCGGAATTCACACAGCTTTGCACGCACTGATAAAAATACGTGAGATTGCGTTATGTTTCAATCTGGTGCAACATACTTATGACCCAACGTCTTCGAAAAACGCAATAGGAATTTTCAAGCAGCTTAACGAGAGACGAACGTCAAACGGGCGAGAAAATACTCGCGCTTATGACTGTAATTAAATTCATAAATGACACTTTGGGTCTCCGTTTAGCCGTGAATATTTTTCGTTTCGTTGGTCCGCATGGTGCGGTAGAAAGTCGAAGATTCAAGGTCGCAGTCTCATAATTCATGATTTTCCTTTACTTTTCTGTTTTTTTTTATTGTCGAATCGTCTAAGTCAGAGTGAAAAAATACGCTTTTTAAGGCTTTGACGTTCACAAAAAAAATATAAATCCCAACAAAAGAAAACACAAATTGCTTCGAAATAGTGTTGCTGCAAGCTTAATTACTCTTGGCGCTTCAGAATTTGCAAAGTCCATCTGGAATATGCGTTAGTAATCAACTTTTCAAAACCATTAATTGCAATTTTCATCATTGCCACTCAATAAATTATTAATATTAAGTCAAGGAACCATGAAAAGAGGTGAAAAAATCATGTCTGAATTTTGAGCTATTGCACACACCGAAGATGTTGTTCGATGATGGTTACTGATTAAATGGCTGGAAGGCCGCTACTCTCTAAACGCTGCTATTACGCCCGATGTTAATGGAAAACAGTGACTAGAAGCATTACGGCCTCCATTTTTTTATCCTTTTGCACGAGCTAGCGAGAAGGTTTTACTTAAAAAACTCATTTTCCGAAGCGAAAAAGCAAAAAAACGAAGTCAAGAAAGTTAAAACAGACAATGAACGTTTAATTTCGATCTAATGCTTGAGCGTAGTATTTTATACACTCAATAAGGCTCAAAAGTACAACTATGTTTAAACGCTGAAATTGCTACTAACATCAGCTAGGAAATTGACAAAAGTTGAATTCAGTTTTTTCCTAATTTTGTAAAATATTATAGAAAAATGCATTTTGTCGTTTGACTGGCTTCAAGTATGTACATACAAGCTTGCAGACTTACATTTTGAAGGAAACAACTTCAAATCGTTTATTAATATCAATAATTCTAAAATAACCACATAGATACATCGAAAAAGTGTCACGATCGTTCAAAGTGAATCTTGTAGCGTCTAGCAGAAAATGCTTGTTGCGACTTTGCGTGATCTCAATTTCAATTCACTTCAAAAAAAATATTTTTTACTTATGTATTAATTTTTAGACAAACTGGATTTTTAAAATAAATTAATGGAAAATAAAATTCCTTGCAAAATGTTTGTTCTAAATAGAACAAAGCGTCTAAACTTGAAAAATATTCGCTATAGTTTGCCTTACTTTCTTCATGCAATCTTTTCTATTTTCATCAAGATATCAAATAATTTAATCAGCTGACTTAATTTCTCATGTTTTCTTAAAAATAAATATCTTCCAATCGTTGTTGATTTACAACGTCTTTCTTTTGACGGTACTAAAATTGTAAAAATTACAATCTTGATAATCTGCCACCAGTTGATTAACTAAAGATTTATTATAACAGCAGCAGCAGCTTGATCGTCTCTTTTTAAATTTTATTTCTTCCTTTTCGATTACCGCTGCTTAAGGTTCGACTTTATTGCATTTATAAATTTAATCATGGCAATTACACAACGCCGAGTTCATAATTTAATTTCGTGACATCCGAATATTGACTTTTGCCGGCGGTTGACCTTGTAACCCAGTTGATATGCACTCTGCTGCCCACGGTGACCACAAAATGCGCTTTGTTTGGTTGCGGCTAGAATCCACATTTGTATTTTTTATCCTTTCAGTGAATCAAGAGCGACTTAATAGCGTTTTTGATTTATTTTGAATCTTTCAATAGCAAACAAAGCCCTGAATTCATTTTTTTTGTCAATATGGTAATGACAAGCATCCAAAAAGCAGAAATAATGTAAACTTAAAAACCTTTTGTAATTTTGTCGTATCCATAAACGTCATTATGGGTTATTTAACCGTCTACAATGTCGCGCAGCCAGCGTTGCAGCCTGAGATGTTCCGAGTATGTGTTTAAGCTGGCTGAAAGAAATTTCTCTTTTTCTTACCTTTAAGCGAAAACGAAAGCGTGGTACATAAAGAAATATTCACCGAGAGAAAAATGTAATCGATTCAATGTCAAGGTCTAGTCTGCTGTCTGCTGTATAGACCGTGAAAGTTACACAATTTAATACGTTTTCATTTATTATTTGTACAATGAACATGCAGATATTGATGACAAAGAAGTATTTTTTAGACTTTAATTACAAACGACGATTACACCGTTGAGTAATTGTTTTAAATGCGCATTAAAACAAGCTCAACATTTTTCACAACACTCTGGTTTAGATCAAGAATGTTGATAAGTCGAATACTTTGGGCGTAACTGTGAACATGTTGATTGGATCTTCAATCCGGTTACACTGGAAGCGCCGTGACGATCAGGCCCTTGAACTCAACAAGCAATTTTGTCGCGAAAATTCACTAAACGGCGTTGCACGTGAATTTACCTTTCGACAGGTGATTTAACGAGAATGAAAACACGAAAAAATGTAATGAAGTTTTATCACTTATCACATGAGACAACGAAGAAATGCAGTTCCCTGTGCTCGTGCTCGACTCTCTGCTGTCTGTTCGGTGAACCCAAAATCTCGTTTTCTTAACGAACCGATTCCGCAATATTTGAGTTAAGGTCAAAATAATTGATACTTTTATGTTAAATTTCCTGGCGGCCGTTTGCGCGGTTCATTAAAGTCTGCTTCTTGTGCACGGCACACTCGCCGTTCCGTTTATCTTAATGAAGTGGTAAATTGTGATTACACCCTAATGTCACACATGATTTGCGGGCCTTTTTTGGTGGATAATTAAATAACACTCCGACATGACCACGAAGAGTGAAAAGTAAATTGATAGACGATTGACCGATCAAAAGAGTTCAGTTTCGAATAAAAATCACGCTCGCTGACTTTTTCGCACAGTTTGCAATTTCTTCTTGCCACAACAGGCACGTTCGTTGGTCGCGTGAATTTCAAAGAATGTTTCTGCTTTGAATGTTTGCGCTGTTCAGCTTCACCTGTGATTAATGAAAATGAAACGAATTAAACGGAGACGAAGGCGCAGATAAGCATTTGTTGTGAATGAAGTTGTGAAATATGGTTGGGTCAAGATCAATATCATTTAAGTACGTTGCAACAGTGTTGTGTCTTTTTGTAAATAGCAGGTGCATTGGTTGACAGGCTGGCTAGGCATTAATCAAAGAAAAAGTTTGACAAACTTTGCTTCAATTTTGTTTTTAGTCGAGTGTTTACGTTAAAAGTGTTGTAAACGGGATTTTCCTAGTAACAACTGGTCACCCTGCCAGCTCAGCACTCCAAAGAAGCGTTAAAAGCCATATCAGATGCTTCTCTCAAATATTTATTAAATAAGCACTCGGCAATGCGTCGATTCATGATCACTCGACGCAATTCCTGCAATGCCAAGTTAAACGCGAACATGCAAGCTTATGAGATCTATTTTATTCATCTTTGTTGGTCATTTTTCTTTTCAGATATTCAAAATCATTAAAATACGCACCAACAACCTGCAGAAGCCAAAATAAGCTCCGCAACTTTACTATGGGATTACACAAAAATTACCTGAAAGTTGGTCAAAATGCGAGCAATCAAATATTTGGAATACCGCGCGTTCCACGCGGCTCAACTCCACTCTCCATGCTCATCTCATACGGAGCTAAATTCAACAGTAGTAAGTGCAATGTCAATCTCTGTAAATCAGCGTCGTCTAGTAGCTATGGTCAGTCAATTTCCTAGCATTGCGCCCTGGCATGCTGTAAAAAAATTTATTTGCGATTTCTGACGATCAGAAACTGCTGTGAACATGTTCGCATCTCGTAAATGAACAACAGAGACATCGCATGACCTGAAAGGTTAACTGAAAGCAATTTCGAGAAGAAAAGAATTCACACGCATTACCCGACGTTGACAAATATTTCCCCGGCGATCTTCGCTTTCGTGCGATGAAATCATCTCACAGTTTCATTGACACACAGATTTTCTACATTTTTAATGACAAGTTCATCACGAAACTGTGGAAGGGAGTGTTTGCATGTTGCACTTTGTTAAACACACTCAGAAGTGCGATGAAAATGGTCAGTGTGGAGTGATAGGTCTGTGAACCATCTGTGAACTAGCTTTGTGAAGTCGTTGCTGGAACTTTTGAAGCTCTAGAAGTTTAGTTGAGGTTATTTTTTTAATTTCTTAATTCAACAGTTTATTAAAGTCACCCTCAGTGCACTTTTTAAATTTCGGTGAAAGAAAAGTGTGAACTAGCTTCTTAAAGTTATTGCAAAAACGTCTCCATTCTAGAAAGTAAATTTCGAGGTTTTCTTAACAATTTTTTTGAAGGCAATGTCCTAATGAAGGTAAAGCGGTCTTCAAGCTATAATTTATCACCAGACAATGTATCAGACCAAATTTTAGACGCCTTCCATTAAGAGTCTGTTAATCTAAATACTTGGGTCCATTCAACCTTCCTGCATTGTATTAGTTATTAATAATCCCGTAATGTTCTCTTATCACCTGCATGAGTTGATACTTTCCAGTTGTGAAGTAGCAGAGTTTCAATTAAAATTACTTAACGTGGGATGTTATCAGCTTAAAAGGTAACGGCTAGAAGATTAATTGCTTCATGTCGTGTAAAGAATAACTAAAGATTGGCAATGAAACTTGTTATTTAACATTTCATAAGTCGTTTTGTTCTAGTTTACCCGCAATCTTTTAATTTAATTCATCATTCGCGCTATGATTTATGGAAGTATTAACAAATTACACGTTAAGTGACCCTTGCAAATAATTAAATTACAAGGAAATGATCGCAAAACTACAGAACTGATCTATTTGCGATAGATTTAGCAACAATCGTTGTCGCAAAGATTCGCAAAATAAATTCGTGACGAAAGCGAAAGCAATTAATTGTTTTAAATAGCTTTTTGCAATTGCATAACTCCAGCGTCTATGTGTTCAGTTGAGAAGCATAGAAAATTAACGCTTTTAAAGCTAGTTTTCACGTTGCAGTTTTCTTGCTTCGCTTTACTACCTTACTGACCTGATATTAAATTGCACTGCATTCAACAGAGCGTAAATGGCTTGAAAACTGCCGTAGCCAATGCTTAAGTAACTTTTAACGAGATAAAAGCTTTGGCGTACGAAATCTGCGTTTAATCATCTTCACTTGTGCTTAGCTTCTTCACTTTTTTTCTTGCAACACTCTAGCCAAGACCTTGATTAACGAACAATATATGTATGAACTAATACTCGAATTACTCAAACAAACATTAGAGTCTCAGTAGGATTTTCATGGGCATGAAAATTATGGAATATGAAGTCGAGTTGGGTTGCTGCTGAATATGAAGTCACTCGCTATTTCATGCAGTGCGCAGAAGTCTTGTACTTTTTAATTATGGCTGCCCTAGGGACGCATAAATCAAGACCGATAAACTGAAGTGATGCAGAAACTCATGTTAATAAGCTTATTACAGCTCAGTTCATGCATTTACAAACTGTTTTCATTGATATGCACAGCTTTGCCTCGAGATACAACCGTGATTCGAGCCTCAAGTTTTGGTTTTTCTCTCGCACAAGCTCATTTTCATCTTACTGGGATAAAATCTTACAGACATTTCTTCTTTGTTTGTAAAGCTCCTTTTGAAATCGATTCAAGATCAAGTCCTTCGAGATTCTAGCATGCTTGAAGCCACACTGCGTGTGTTAGACGCTGCCACCTGTTTCGAAAATACTTCAACTAAATCAAAGCGATTCCATACTTGGTCCGATACCCATTGAAACATTTATTTAAATTATAATTGATTTTGTGTTTCATCATGCACTGTGTCGATGGTTCATCACCAGAGTGGTCTTGGAATTCGTTTCTGTTGTGTATGACTTCCTCCGTGGTCACCCGATCGCTTAGAAATGATAATGCATGCTCAAATCGGTTATGCTACAGATCGTTTAATGAGTGTTAAATGTACGATTTGAATCAAAACGTGATGCACAATTGTCAGCGGCCTAATGAGATCGATTTTACAGAACAATTTGTAAGGTCCGACCTTGACACACATCAAACGATTTTCTTTTAAAACTGTGCATAATTAATTTTCGCTGCAGAAGTTTCAAATTTTTCATTTCTCGCCGAATCAATAATTGAGAAATGATATTTCTAAGTGAAGCTGCAAAAAATCAGCATACGAGTTGGCCAACGCTTTGATTTGCCGTGGTGATTATAAAAAAGCTACGAGTTGGGCAAAATAATTTTGAACTTTACTCGTCAATTACGAGTGTGCTGAAATATTTTTACTCCTTTTCATGCGCACACACACTTGGTATAAGCCTCGGGTCTTCCTTTGTTAACATTTTTTTCTCACATGAAGTTAAGAAACTGATCAAGCCAACACTTCGAATGGGCTTCAACAGCGAGAAGAAAAAAAAACAATGCACGGTTTGAAAAATGCCAAGGCGATAGCGAAGTCTAACGATCGATAATTTACTATTAAATGGTAGCAAATCGCTTGTTGAAAGTGTTTAAAAATTAAATTAGAAATGGATTTGTAAAAGCGATAATAAGTGATTATGGTTTTTTGAGTTTGATTGATTTTCGCATCAATTTTAAATTAAATTAAAATTGAGAAAAAAAATTAAGAAAATCTTTTGCAAGTTCTTCGAGTTTTTATTAAAGCAAAACTTACTTCAGCTTTTTTAGATTATTTTAGATTAATTCCGAATTCGATTCAACACTTGACGTTACAAATAATGCAAGCTTGATTTCAAATAACAAAGCATATACACTTGAATGTAAAGCACCATGAACGTGAAGTACATTGAACTATTGCTTTTTTGAACTTTTGATTGATAGACCTTTGTTCAGTTATAACAGTGACCGTGACGTCATTAGCAAGCGCCCGTCAAGTTGAATTTTCTACGAAAATTTTGTTTTCTCTTTTTAATTTCTTCGATTTTTTATCAATGAATCGACGAAGGTTCAATGTCTCTCTCAGTTCAAGTCCAAAATCGCCACCGTCAATCTACTGAACAAAGAAACTTACAAGAAATCTGTTAGACCAAAAAGCAGCAGAGATATTTGAAAAGCTTTATTCTTGAAAACATAATCGTGGTGTGGTGTGTTTTCCCCCAAACTGTTGTTGTTCAAGATGTTCGCATTCTCTTCTCAGCGTGTGGGTTTTTTTTACTAAAACTGATTAGAGGTAAGCTTTAATAAGCATCACTTTGCGTCACTAACGAACGCAATCATCACAGTGCTTGTGACTATTCTGTATCGATGATGGAATCCGAATGAGGTGCGAACTCAAAGTTAGGTGTGAATGAATCTCACTTTACGTACCAAAACTGAAAAACCGAATCATCCACGATCGACCACGCTGCTTGGCTTCCAAGAGATTATTCAACAGCAATTAGCATTTTATTTGTTTTTTAATTATCAAGACCATCATTCATACTATTTCTGTGCTGGGTTTATTCACGTTTTTCGTAGTCTCCGCAAACACTGGCACTTGACCTTGGTTACACATATACGATCTCCGTGTCTTCAGACATCTCGTGGCGTATTTCTTTCCTTCTTCGCGACTTCTCCATTTACATGTGAACAAAGCTGTCAGCAGCGATAACTTATCATGACTTCGCACACGCCAGAATTGTCATCGTCAAAGTCCAAGATTTGTTCTTGAAGTTTGAGTTTCGAATGGTGATTTTGAACTAGACACCTGCCAGCTGATTATAGCTCACTGGAACATTGAGTTTACTTTAAACATCTTCAACACGTAAAAACTCACTTATCGTGACCGTTTTGGGGCCGTTCAAATGAAGCGTCACGGCCCTGACAGCGCTGATTCGCTGTGATTTCCTTGATTGCGTTAAATTAAAAGGTTGTTTGGCCTTCTCCAACTTGCTAACTTCCACACTAAGACTTTTATCATTTCTCCCACGATTTGACATTTCTTTTTTTTTTCTTTCAGACCGTGTGGCTGTGATAGTTTTTGGAATAATTACGTTAATAGCTGGTGTCATATTATCATCTGTTCCTTGGCTAAATTATTTTATATTAAAGGTGAATGACGTTAAAGCGATTGTTTTACGCAAATGTTCATGGTTTTAATCTCAACAGAATCTACGTCTGTGGAATGGAACGCTTAGTTTTCACTACTGGCAGAGGCCAGGCGTGATAAGGCTAACAAAGGTGTACATTTTTAATGTAACGAATCCAGAGGGGTTTCTGATCGGCGAGAAGCCGAGGCTAGTTGAAGTCGGCCCGTTTGTGTATAGGTGAGTGAATACTTTGAGGTTATATTGAATGAAACTCGATTATTTCGAGGTTAGCTAGTAGATTCCAACGTCATCCACCCTAAAAATGCATTCCTATGATAACTTCTGTGACATCCATTGAGGGCAAGGTCGTTCAGAATGTCAAACAACTTTTTCATCTCCTAGCTGCTGTTTGTTTTTCTTTGCTACTGCACATGCAGCAGCTTCTAAATGCAACAGCAGCTTTATCTCACGAAAAAAATTCTCAAGGCCGTGCAGAGAGACGCCATTCCGTTAAGTGTGCTAATAAAGTCACTTCATTTAATTGGTCACTTTTGCGTGCCTTGAACTTTGTTCGATCGCTCGACTGAGATAAAACCATGTGGTCGTCCCTCTTGACGAACTCGTCAAGGCAGTCAATAAGTTTTCCCGGTGCATGCGATTTTTGTCAATGTCTCCGTGACTCTCGCTGCGACTGCAATAACTGCACAAAATTTACTCTGCAATTCACAATAATGTGTGTATAGATCTTAGCAAACGGTTACATGGTTGTGGCTGGCTATAGCTGTTTGCTGTGCAAAATCTGCCCAAGCCTGGCACAGTTTAGATATTTAATTAAACATCAAAGTCGATGAAAGTAATTGCTTTGGTTCAGCACAGACAGAAAACAAAACATAAAATCAAAGTTGGATGCAACCACCACTAAACGAAGCTTTGCGGTTTCAATTACAAGCAAATTATTTCACCGCTTAATGATCCATCAATCGACTGCAATAATACCGAGATTGCGACAATGGAAATCGGGAATTCATACTGCACTAATTTCTTTCTTCATGTGTCAATAAAATTCAGTTTATAGTTGCATAGCAGTGAAATATTCTCGCACTGCACATAATTGCAGTCTGCAAAGAAATTTCGTAAAGCGTCGGCTAATATGCCTGCCAGTTTTGAATTTACATAATAAACTTGGTCTTTCTCCATATACAACGTATCATAACACACAGAGCTAGTTACATTGGCCAACCGAAAGCCTGCCAGATTTATGTGCATGGAAAAGTGCAATTGAAATCCGAAGAGTGCGAGAAAAACGTGTTTTGTGAAAAGCAGAGAAAGAGAGAATTTCTGCAATCGCCAGTTTTCTTTCTCAACTTTGCAATTTGTCGAGTCTTGGGCACGTTAGACACAAGTTTATGGGCACCCAACTGTTTTGCTCCATTCAAGAAAAACTTGAAGTTTTTAAAACCTTGAAAGCAAAGTTCTTAAGAGTTCTATTTGCTTTTAAAAATTATATGGATTTGTCCTTAAAATCCACCGAAAATCATGGCCGGCCGAATTGAAATCGAAAAACATTTCATCATCTTTGATTTCTTCATGAAAATTATCGATGACAAAGACTTCAATTTGAAATTTAACTGTGATACGAAATTTTTCCAATTTCAGCTGCACAAGGCAGCCTGAACAAGATCGCAATTTAATGTCATTTGTAGCTTTGAACAGCAGCTAAACACGATGGCATGCATGGTCGCACCATAATTGACGTAAATCCAACCCGCTGGATTTAGAAAAATGAAAGATGAACGAATGGTGAAATTTGCACACTCATCGAGCTTGTGATCTCTTGCTGAACACGTTTCATGAGCTTTGTTAATCTGACCTAATTTTCGTCTCTTGCATGAGCTTTTTCCTGCCAACATTTGCCCCACGTCACGGCCGCAAAAGTGTGCGCACTTGCAGCTTCAAGTACATTCGATCAGGCGCATGAATCATTGCGTGAAAAAATCATGCTGGAAACCACCTTGCTGTGTTTATTTTTATTTCAAAAGAAGTTTTAGTTTTAATTATTAGCTAACGATGACTTTGCCATTTCTTTAAGCGAGCTTATAAATAAAAAAAAACACTCGATACCTCCGTTAACGATTGTGATTTGCATTTTCCAGAGAAGACATGGAGAAGGTGAACATAAAATTCTATGAGAATTACACGGTTTCGTATCAGCACAAGAAGATCCTGCAGTTTGTGCCTGAACTTAGCGTCGACCAGAATCTTCGGATAGTGACACCAAATATTCCGCTACTGGTAAGCCTTCTTGACCTCAAAATGAATCCAATATCTCAAGGCTAATCATCAACAGACGCTGTCAACGCAGAGTAAAAGTCTGGGATATTTGGTGTCGAAAACAATATCACTGGTGCTAACGGCGGCCAAATACAAACCTTTCGTGACACTAACGGCGGATCAGCTCGTGTTTGGCTATGACGACACGCTAGTGAGTCTAGCGCACAAGTTTTATCCACGGAATAAAAGGCCGATGTCACAAATGGGACTTCTGAATGGGGTAAGTTGATATTTGCTTTTGAGGTTAGATTGTTTTTATACCTGAGTTGTGAAACTTTTTTCATACTTTGTAACGACTCAATCTGTTCACTAAGGTTTATTGACAATTTGTTGACACTTTTTTCACTTTTTTAAAATATTATTCCCGAAAGATCCACTACATCAAACATGTTAATAGCATCATTGGGTAGTTGCTAAACGTTTATTCTCTCCTCACGTTTTGAGATGAAATCAGTTAAACAAATAAATTATCAAATTTTGTGAATTCATTGCTTTTTCTAGTCATCTAGCCGCGCATGTGTGTCGCTTGCTTTTAACGCTTGAGAATCATGCCGCACATGTTGGAGTAAAACGCGAATTAAGCTTGGGTGTTGCGACCTTTATTTAACTGTAATTTTTTTTGCTAATAAAACTGCGAAGATTTGCGCTGTTGTCGATGAGTTAATCATCGGTTTTGCGATTGATTTTCCTCGAAATGTTTATTGCTTTACCAGGATTCTAACAACATCGTAATAAAACTCGAACAACATCCGCGAATCTTTCTAGAATTCTAACGAGAAAGCACTCTTTAACGATTTACGTTGATTAAACTTACCACGTGCATTTACGAAGCAACCCCGATAACAGCAATTAACGCGATATTAATAAGCATTCAGCAGACTAATCGTTGAATGCGCTTCAATAATCTTTTCATGTTCAAGTGCAAGCAGTGATTTACTGTAGACTTGACTTTGTTGCAACAAATTATCCGGATAAATTTAAATTTTGTTGACCAGATAATTATTGTTTTCGAAAGGCACATTCCGTAGGTACTTGAGTTGAAGTCAGATTTTGTCTTGACTTAATTGTAAAGTTTGAGCTGATTTGTGTAAACAATCTTGAAAACTGAACAATGATTTGGTGAAACGTATTGACACACCTGAATCCACTGAAACAATAACTGCCACGAAATAGAACACGAGTCGCAGAAGCAAAATATCGAGCCTTGATTTTGAATCCTTCTTGACATCGTTAACGAAGCCATGCATAATTAATTTAATGAATGACCGTTCATTATGCTTTATATCAAAATATGCACTTGAAGCACATCAATAAGCATCGCATTAAATCGTATGCAACTGCTGAAACAATAATTAACTCATTATGATCCCGGTGTTGAGTGAAGATAAAACACATCATTGAACGGTTATTTAATTAAATAAACGTCATGTTGTGCATTTTATTGTCAAAAAAATGATTTAAATCTTTATCTGGCACGAGCGTGAAAACCGTAAAACATTTTAACCATTGTCGTTTTTGGTTTGACAATTTGTCGGACGCGATTGTCTATTAATTTTATGACAGCCGATGAGAACAAAAAAGCTTTGAAGAATTTATGGTCGCGTTAGTTGAAGCGTCGGTAAAACAATAACAATTAACAGGTGGATTATTTGGGGCGGTCTCAGATAAGGCCTAAAAAGGCCTGATAGTTTGATAACGTCATAAGCAGGCGCAGTCATTTGCGAAATTTTACGTCATGTGTGTTTTTGCGAAGCTGTTTGCTTCAAAGATGGGTCGAAACGGGGCATGCTTGGCATGCCATGAAGCTAATGCGGAATAAGTTTTAAATACTTACCTCTAATAGCCAGATTACAGATCGCGATTATACACGCATGTCGGCTTCAGTCACTGATACCATTCTTAGCGTTTAACGATCTCTGTGTTGTGGATCGTGTATAATTGTTTGAGAAGCATGACACTTTCAATTTCAATTCCTGATGTTTTAGAACCTGCATTTTCGAATTAGGAAAATATAATCTCAATTAATAAATCTCTAATGTATTATTTTGACAGTTGAAATCTAGAGCTCGATAAATTTATAATTTTATGTTCGGTAGTGCTAAGAGTGATTGCCTAAACACTCTGAAAAGTTTTTCTGCAAGGCATTTGATCTAATAATTAGATCAATGTAAAAACAACATAGGTTTTCACACTTAGTTTACTTTTTTCTGGAAGTCTTTAAATTAAATTTATGATTATTTCTGTTGTTTCGAGTGAACTCGTTTATTAACATATTGTTATTGGCAAGCCTTTCTGCAGTTTATATGCAAAAATTCACAAGCAATAATTCAATCAAGCTTTTCTCATAGGATTCGAGCCTTGAACTTGAAAATTCCGCACTTGAATTGTAACATTTAGAGACTCTGATACATTGTTGCTGTTAATTCACGAGTCAAATCGAACAATAAAATAAATGTTCAGGATTCTCAAACAAGTACATTCCTTAAATGAGATAACTCAATCAGAAAAACCTGTACAACGCCACAGTCAGTCTGTAATACGCGGTATGTGAGAAGGCATCTCACGATTGTCATCTTTGAAGGCTGCTTTGAAAGCAACGTGTTGAAGTCAAACAAAAAAGCACAAACAACAGCAAAAACGGCTGTTAAGCTCGGTATTTCCTTAAAATCAAACGATTTCTCGAGTCATCCACTCCGGCAAAATAAAAACCCACTCAATTTTTAAGGTCAAAAATCTGTTTTGTTCTGCTTTATTTTTATTTCATTCCGAGTTTTATTATGCAACAACTGTTTTTATTGTGGAAAGAGTTTAGACTAATTAACTTTTTTCTATCTTGGCTTTTTATCCCCTAACTGGAAACGAGGGGTGATTCGTGTGGGATAGCAATTAACATGCTGATTGCCAATGTTTTGAAGTGAAGGGGAAAATTTCACCTCATGGAAATGATGCATGAAATTAAACAGTTGTGGTCAGGTGAAAAACGGTTGAACTTGGCTAATTATTGGATTTGCAACTGCAAATCAAGTTTGTGCACTGTTGATCAAGTGTTATTCAATCCTAAGTGTTTGCAGTCATCAGAGATCGTGAATGAAATTGACAGATGAAACACCGCAGATCTTTCATCACTCTGATTGGATTGCACATCTCTTTAATAGCAACCTTTCGGAATGCATGCCAATTTGTCAAGGAAATGTCCAAAGTCGAAGCTTTTACATGAAAGCCTATTGCGATTGGCTTGCACAGAAACTTCTCCAATTACCGTTTTTAATAAAAATCTCGAGTTTATACAAATAAGACAGGCAAAAATTTCATCGTTAAATCGAAAATCCACGTTTATGACTTTTAACCTAACACTTTATTACTTGAAAATGCAACGTGCCTAAGTTTTCTTCTTAAATCCACAACCTTCGAGTATCGCAGAAAGTCCATGCCAGGGGATATAAGTTCAAGTGTAGCCATTCAAAAAAATATTGCTTATTGACTCAACCGAATTTTCGAACAATGGCAATTTTATTTTCGCAAATCGTAAATTATATAACAGTGAGAGTCAATTAGACGCGTCTAACAAACAGTTTCAAAGTCACAAATCAATCTGCGGTCAGCACTTGGTACGAACTGCTTCGCTAACACTTCCTTAAGTTCTTGAACCAATTGCGTCGTATTAGTAAAGTTTTATACTCACAAACCTTCACAAACTGATATTTAACTGTACTGTTCCAAAAAATTCTCCAGAAAGTTAATTTATTTGCAAAACTCTTAGGAGTGCTGTTGAATTATCTCAGCTTCGCTTATTAGTTAGCTGCCTGGTCATCCAAACTTTATTGTCAACTCACAAACAAAATCTTTATCCAGGAATAATTATTTTTAAAATCTCAGTCTTTCAATCTAAATTAATCACGGTTTCTCATGTTATTGTTTTGATTGCAGAGAAATGGAACGCTATCAGAAATCTCGACGATCAATACAGGCTTGGGTGAGAACGGCATGCACAAGTTTGGCTATCTTGATCGACTCAACGGAATGGAGCGCTTGCCTTTCTGGCGGGAAAACCCATGTAATAACATCTCAGCGTCCGAAGGTTCGTTCTTCCCGCCACGTGACATCACGAAATCTGACAGAGTCTACGTCTATGACAAAGACTTGTGTCGAATCATTCCGCTGCAGTATTCCGGGCCGGTTGTTAAAGACGGTAAGTTATACGTTTTAAACCCGCTTAGATCACCTGCTAATTGATGTCGTACATGCATGAAGGTATCGATGCCGATTTATATTTGCTTCCGAAAGACGTCTTCGGCGGCAATAACAAAGACAACCAGTGCTTCAACGATGAAGACTACAAAGCGGATGACGGTCTGCAGAATATAAGTCCGTGTCAATACGGTAAAGTATCCAAAGCAAACAGAAATCCCCGAAAGCACTCAAAAGCTAATTACTGCCAATTGTTTTGTTCAGGTGCACCGGTGTTCATCTCAAACCCGCACTTTTACAACTCAAACCCGAAATTCTTAAAGGAAGTTGAGGGGCTGAGTCCACAGAAGGAGCTGCACGAGACGTACTTCAAGATCCAGCCGGTAAGCTTTCATGATGCTAAAGATTATTCCGTAACTGAACAATTGACATTTAGAAAATCGGCGTTCCCTTGGAAGGCAAAGTACGAGTGCAGCTGAACTTGAAAGTTGAACACGCGCCATCGGTGCAGGCAGTTCAAGATTTCCGAGACTTTGTGTTTCCAATAATGTGGCTCGAAGAAGTAAGTTGAAATGTGCGATAAACTTATGACACAGTTTGTGCGATACCTTCGTGAACTAAAACATATAGGAACCTATTGAATTAAATTTAAACGTCGTTCTAACCTCAAATAAACACAGAAGTATCCAATTTTCTTAGTTTTGAAGACTCCAGTTTTTAAGTCACGTTTCAATTCCTAATGCCATTGAAGACTCCACGACTGCGGTCTTGATGCAAACTGTATGCACATGAATCCAATTAACCACATTCCAACCTCAAAATTCTTACCTTCTTATAAATCAGGGCATCAGCGAGCTCACGCCACCGATTCGTCGATGGATTTACCTGGGAACGGTCTTTGCACCGACAGCCATTCCACTCATGTCTTACGGAATGATTGTAGGCGGTGCGTTCATCATTATCTTCGTGTTCGTCCATGCATACAAGAATTTCGTGTTTGCTACCGATCCAACGGTAGAACTGCTCGAAATGGGACGTCGATCGTTGAGACGAGGAAGTAGTCTCCTTATCAACGGCCCGCATCGCATTCTCGCCCATCGGGACAGCTACCACCTGCTGAAAAATCCGGTTAAGCATCACCACACCCTGAACCACAACAACAACGTCATCCACAGCAAGCCGATGGCAACGATAAATTCGTCAAGTAGCAATGACGACGAATACGCATAAACTGAAAGACTTAACTGTACACTATTTCTATGTGGGAACAGAAAAAGGGAAAATTAATCTATTTAGTCAGTAAAATGAATTTTTATACGTTTTCGATTAGGATATTATTAGCCGTAACGAATAAATCAAATTGACTTAAGCAAATTTATCCTTATTGAAACTTTCGTTGTTTGAATAGACCATCTCTACAGACTCTCACATGGAAATGCTTGCAAAGCGCCTTAAATTGCTCAAATTTGTTAATGTTTAAAATCTTCTCGAAGATTTGTGTAAAATAAAAATGTTTAAATGGAAAGGCTGTTTAAATTTTTTAAAAGAAAAACCAAGAAGAAATTTATCATGTTCAAAGTTCTAAGCAGAATGATTCGAAGATCTAAATAATTGGCTAGAATTAATCTCCAACTTACGTTTTTCGGTCGTTGTTTGCATTGGCATGTTAAAAATGAAGGTCGAGTTGAAACTGTTTTTCAAATTTATTGAATGAAACACAAAGTGCGTAAGTCGACATCGATTTTCACTGCACTAGTGACTTCAACCTGTCATTTCATGCTACGTACAATCTTCATAAATCATGAAAAATCAGTTTAATGACGTCACAAATCACGTAACTCAGAAAGCCTTAAACATTTTAGTTTAAACGCATTGACCTTCAAAGTTTCACGTTAACCAAACGATTCAACACTCGAGATAACCAGAAAACGTAAAAACTTCCAAAAGGTCTTTAAAACCTTACAAGCTTTGTATTTATCTGGTACGCTTACATATAATGTTATAAATTATCGCTACAGTCAGCTCTGCATTCTACGAACATTCTCAGGGGAGTCCCACAAGGTTCCAAGAAAATATCCGATGAAAATGTAAATTCCTTGCTCAAGATCATTTTACTGGAGAGAAAAAATCTCAGAAAGTGATCGAATCCGGATGCCAGATAACTGGCTGTAAAGTTCATTGGATCATTCATAACACTTCAGTATTGGCAATTACTCTCAGCATGGGAGCGATACCTTATTCATCAAAGACCAGTGGCGATTTGACTAATCATTAGCTTTTAGAAGCTTTTAGGTTGATAAACTGGTGCTATTTATTTTCTCCTAATTTATTTTTAAATAAAGTGCGGGACTTCGAGTGATAACTTAATTAAAGCTGTTGGCAATCATGTCAAAGGATACTTTGCTGAATTGATCACTAAATTATTGAATTCATATAAAATTCCAACTCAGAAACTTTCACAACACAATTTATACAAAAAATCCTTACCTGTTTGATGAATTGAACCAGCCTTAGCCTGCGCGATGTGCCTTTGAAAAGCAATAAAAATTTATGAACGAATTTCACAGCAAACTTTGCTTGTGAATCCTACCAAAGACTGATCTTTGATGGAGATAAGTTAAGAAGTTAAAAGCCCTTAAAAGCTAGCTGCAAAAGAAAACCAAACTTTGTACTTACGATTAATAAATTATTTACTCCAATGTCTTCAATAAATTTCATGGTTTTTTGGTTCTTCCGCTCGAGAATAATGTTTGGTAATGTGTTGAGTAGTTTTACATCCATATATTTAGCGTAATCATTTGATCTTCTGCTGTTTTTCTTTTTGTCATTACTCGCCCAACCAAAATGTATATATTGAAGTGAAATAAACAAAAAAAATATGAAAATAGGCGTTTGATTGGGAGATTCTTTTCGAATCGGGTTCAAAGTTGTAATGAAATAAGTATTTAAATAGTTTTGTTTTTATATCATTTAATGAATGTATTAATTGCTTTCTTATAAGTGTTGATCGATATCGGGGGAAGAAACGACGTATTCTCGTTTTCTATTACTTCCGATGAACAACAGAATTTTTGTTATTGTCAAATCGTCGAATGACGTTTCTGTGACTGCCCGGATTGGTGTTGACAATGTATTCCTGCTTATTTTAGTGTCTTCTGACGCAAATCGATATTGCTAATTAATGATTTTAAATTAAGAAGACTTCTGAATTGCCAAAACCGCAAAGAAAACAAGAGAAAATCTGTTTGAAGAATCACATGACTGTGCTTACGCTCAATCTCGGTACATCCCCTTTGAACGTAAATTCTATTTTTGTGATCTGTTGATGATCTCAAAGTGGAAAATTAATTTTTATTACCATTAAAAATCAATTCAACAAACGACAACAAACATCAAACACGTTTGGAAGTCGAGAGAAAAGTAAACCGAGAATCTTCGCAGCTTCTTTCTTCTCAGCTTCTGTTTGAGACATGATTAAACTCGTTCAGGGATTTTGCTGCGATACGTGATTCCATAAACCGTTGTGTTCCCTCAAGCTGAAAACCTTGATTTTGTTTGCCTCAACTTTAGACCAACTAATTAAACGCTGCTTACAAGTTTTCTCGCAGCGCGTTCACTTGTTATGAGGTAGAAAGAATTATTTTAGTTATTGGATACGGAATGGCTACGTCGACAGTTGGCAGCAAAGTTTTACAAATGGGAAGCAAATGTCGGCTTAGATGATCCTTCAAATTTATGTCAGCTGGAAATTATGTGGCTGGTCGTGAAATTATACGCTTCTCGACAGTTCCAATAAAAATTTAATTGTATTTTGCGACTGATCATGACTCAGCGATCTGAAGGGTGTTTGCACACTTTGTTTGCCTTTATGGGGCGTAATTGGATTGTTTTCATAATCAATGTATTGCCTTCGTGATCAGATTACATAAAATTTCTTGCCAAGTAATTGTTTCCTTTGGAACTGATCAAGTAGAATTCTAATTGCTTAAGAAAGTTTATAATTAATTTACTTAAACAGTTTGACGACCTTATCATTTCAACGAAAAACATTTTATTTCCTTTAATAATTACAAACAGCTAATTGCTTTGCAACGCTCAGGATGCAAATCAACTCAAACGTGCGTTTCGAACGAATTAGAACTCATTCTGAGATCGCTATCTTTGACAAACTCCAGTGCATCGTTGATGGCCACTAGAAACGTCGGTAAGAGTCCTTTTCCTTTGACATTCGTCTCACCTCGATAGGTACATTTGATACCGAAACTGGTCAGCACGTTTGCAGTTTCTTGAGTAACCTGAGATGAAGAGAAACGAGTTTTTTCGGGGATTTTTATACATAGTTTATAGCTGGATTGATGTGATGTCACAACTATACTCAACTTCTATACTCAAGTTATATTTCATCAAGTCTTGTGAGTGGCCAAACTTTTTGTGTACCAAAACTCTTCGAAGGAACTAGCCGTTGTGACATCACTTGCAACAGCCACAAACACTTAAGACCAATTACCTGAATCTCTCCGGTTAAACCCGTGCTGTCCATTCTCGAAGCCATGTTTACAGAATTCCCCCAAATATCGTACAAGGGCTTCGACGATCCAACGACTCCAGCCATTACCTTTCCGTGCGATATTCCGACGCGCAATTTCAAAGGCGGATGTTGTTTAAAGTTATCATTTTCTTCGCTAATTTTCCTTAAAACTCGCATTAACTCCAATGCGAATTCTACTAAAACGATAACGACGTTATTGGACTGACGTAGGCTGACTTTATGGCTTCGTGTTGATGGCTCCGAGTTCTTGCTGAAGCTTGGGTTCATATTCAAGCTGCGACGTCCGTCGATCAAGCCTTTGTGTGAACTCGACGAATCATGACGTCCCGGGTCTAGACCGCATGCTGCCATGTAAGACCATCCAGCCACTTTGATTTTCTCGATCTTCAAGTACCCCGAAAACGTCAGCAGCTTTTCATCGAACGCACAAATTATTTCGTTTAACTTTTTCAACTCATTGTTTTCGCCTTCGATCGAACTGGCCGCAGTCTCAAAGTTCATGACGGTGGCAAACATTACAGACACGTTTTCATATTCTTCGTTGTATAACTCATTACGATATTGCCGACTCAGGTAAAGTTCGGCGACATGGACTGGCAGAATATTATGAACAAGAATTTCGTTTGTTTTTTTCGTAATCAAAGCCGTCTTCTTCTTTTCCGCCAATTTTTGCTTCCATCTACCGAGGAAAACGAAGAAGCAATAATGGTTTATGAGTTAATTCTTAATTCAAAGCTATTAGCCATCCACTCACATGAATCCGACACGCTGTATGTATTCTGACTGGCGATCGATCAAGTGAAAAATTATTGTAGCTACTGCAACCTTTAAGAAATGCGCGAATTTTGAATCCAACGCAGGGTTTACGGTCGCACTGACCTATTAAATGGAACAAAATGTTGTCAATTCGTTATTATGCGCCATATAAAAATTAATGGAAGCTTCTTTTAATGAATCAACAAGACCAACCTCATAAATAACCTCGACTGCCTCGAAAATAATGTAAAAATAAACTCCGCCAATGACAGTGGACACCAGAAGCTTCAGCATGAAGTGAATTCTCAGGAACAAGAAAACTACACAGATAGCGAGAACAAGGCATTGCGTCACAGACTGCGAAGAAAAGAAGTTTTAAATTGCGAAATAATGTTCGATAAGGTACAGTGGAGATTCGTGAGAGTGGTGATGTGAAGTTGTGACATAAAAAAGTGGTTGAAAACCGTTGTGGTTTGACCTATGACACAAGTTGCTAACTTTAAGCTTTCAGATTAACTACAAAACCTTCAAAATATTGCCAATAAAACCTTCACACTTGAAGATCTTCACTGTACCAACATACACATTACAATAACTATCATACCCAAGAGTGCAGACACGTTGAATACCTATGTGGTTCAATAATGTCTTCTTCGTTAACAAATTCAGCGCTGCATTCCGCCTATTTGTAATTAATCGAACTGTCAATAAACTCGGCTACTGTCGATTAATTTCTAATTACCAAGTGTAGTAGCGACACAACCACAAGGATTATCACAACGTGAACGTAAATAATCATTCTCCACATGGCATGCGACATGATATCAAAGGAAAAGTCGTAAATTAATTTCAGGCAACGGTTATCGGGCGGCTTTGTCATCGAAGCGTCGGATTCTTGCGTGGGCCGAAAATAATCCCACAGCTTCTTGAACCAAACAAGAATGACGAATGCGATCATCAAAAGAGTCGAAAGTGTCATGCACCAATAAAATAAGCTGCCCGATCTAGAAGAAAGTGAAAACGTTGGCCTTCAAATCGAACAACACAAGAAGACGATAATCTTACGCTTGGTGCAAAACCTGAATAGCAAAGATCGTCAGGAGGACGGTGAAACTCATAAAAACGCTATACTTAAGGAGAACATCCGACTGATTAAGAAATGGCCATTCCCACTTAGGCACGGCGAAGCGTAACAGTACGCTAGAGAGCTTGTCGATCTTTTTCGACTGATAACTGAAGTCTTCGAAGTCCGAGAACGAGTCGGACCCGTAAAAAGTCCGGCGGGGCTCAACCGTCGACACTTTTCGATTCATCATCAAGATCTTGTTCAACCTAAATTGAATGACTGATTTATGTTCGTTGATTAGACTAATTATGCAAAAACATACTGAAACTTCCCGATTGGCATTCGCTCCAGTTCCCGCTCCATTTCGATGTTCGTCTGCTTCATGATGTCGCGAAACTGCTCCATCGAGTTCATCATGAAGTTCCTTCGACTCGGCCGATGGTGTTCGACAGCTGGAATCTTCGCACAAAAGCAATCAATTAGTCAAGATCGCGAACAACTAAGGCAATTAACGCTTTTCTTTTTACCGTGCTGGTCAGCGTTGGTCTCCTGACTACATTCTTTTCTTCACTTGGCTTTCTGAGTAGCGCCTGCGGACAAAGTATCATTATCAATTTAAATTTCAATCACAATAAAGTCTTGTCGCGAGATATTTACGTCAGTCTGGTAATTGAATGGCGAAATGAGGTACGTTACAATTTTGTTCTTGATCAGAAACGCGTCGTTACGCGCGGAAACGGTGCCGTTTTCAAATTCATACTCGCCGTGTAGCAGCTCAAGCGTTTGACCCGTCAAATGGACCTTCCTGCGTGAAGCCATCAAATAAAGCGTGAGTTTAAGGCGACATGCGACGGCGAAAGCAATCTTTTACCCAGTAACGCCGGTTGATTCAATTTTATTGGCGATGACGACGTCGTTCGACCATATATCGTATTGCCATTTGCAAGACCCCATCACTCCCCCAATTATCGTCCCGGAGTGCACGCCGATCCGCATGTCAATGTTGATCTTTCTTGCAGCGCGCAGCACGCGAATGTCGTCGATCATCTTCAAGCCCAGGTCGACGCAGTTCTTGGCATGGCGCCGGTCTTTAATCGGTACGCCGGAAACTCCGTAGTAACAATCGCCCAAAAACTTTATGCGCAATACGTTGTGTTCCTATTCAAATGATTTTAAAAAACGTTCAATCGAAGTCCGTTGAGATGACGTCTCGCGAACACTTACGGCCGATGCTTCATCAAACTTAACAAACAGTTCATGCAGAGTCTCTACCAACGTGCGAACCGGCAATTGAGTCGTCATTTCAGTGTACCTGACGACATCAGCGTAGAGAATCGAAACGTCACTATGCTTTTCAGCATAAAGCTTGCTTTTGAAGAAGTGAACAAGATGTTAAATGTCGTGACTAATTAGCAAAAAGTTTGTCTTACTTTACGGCGCTCCATTGTCGCTTGTACAGCAGATTGTCAACTAGTGGCTCAGAACTGGAAGAAATTTCCAGTTAAATAATCGTTGTAATCAACGATGTAATGGTGGCAATCATTGGTTAAGTCACGCAAGGATAAATGTTTAATGACATTTCACCAGAAACTAGTGCATGAACGTGCTCGACTGTCTAAACTGCTTTTAATTTCAACCAAAACGTAACTTAACCTGCAATCACTCCCAAAACCAACATTAATCTGATGTCATTTTACTTTCGTGGCCGTCTTTTCTGCTTCAACTTCTCAATCATGGTTTTAATGTCTTTTTCCATCTTCTCGGCGATGTGTTCGGGCAGAATGCTAAGCAGCAGTTCCTTTTCCTGATTCCTTTCAAATTTCAACGACAAATTCTTCTGAACACATTCCCGTCTGTCGAGGAAGTTTCTTCGGATGTCGATTTCGTTCGTGATGCGGAAGTAAATGCCCATGAAATTTATGCAGACGAGAAACAGAACTTCTGACAAGACCTTGATGACTATGTGGTCATCCGACGAGTACGAGACGAACACCATAACGATTGTATAGCAAACACTCGTCATGAAACCCATTAGACAAACAGTGTAGTTATCGGAGATCGGCAAGAAGATGTAAATTATCAGGAGATTGTGTGAAGCGTACATCGGCCTTAAGTGCCGAAAATGCTGAGTATTAAATGCGTGGTAGATGGGAATTGAAATGTCTGCGGGTGAAATCAGGTAAGCTTCGAGTTTCATACGATAACATCAAAGATAACTTTGTCACAGACTTAATTGGATTGATAAGCAAACTTAACCTAGAAATTTTCTTGTGGTTCTAGTGCAACAACCCGAAAAGTTTATCAGCATGCAAAAACGTGCACGAATCTACTTCAAAGTTATCTCTGATCGAATGGAAAAGTTTTACCCGCTGCCACTTGGCTCAGAATCGCCAGAAACGAACAGAGAAATGGTCGCCAAGTGTTTGACACGTCTTCGTGAAACGCAGGCAACAGAAAAATGACGAAGGTCAATAATGTAAATGCGTAAATAAACACATCGGGTATCACAGGTCGCGCCTTCGCATCCTGCAATTGATTAGACTCAGAGTTACGATGTTTTTCTAAGTGAAAACTGAAAGCTTACGTAATTACTGACTAACAGAAGAATAATGTGCGTGATGCTGACGACAGCTTGCACGACTAAGATTATTGAGAGATAACTCCGTTGCATTTTGTGAATGTACGTTCGGTAGAACGCGTCTAGTCCTAGGTTGCTACATTCTTTCTAGAAATTTTATTTCAATATGTAAACGGCCAGTTCAGCGATAAAAATCAACGACTCACCCTCAGGTAGTTCCATTCCCACTTTTTTGTACTTTGATATTTGCTGGTGAACATTCCATATGCCTCCGAGTGAGCGTCGTTGGCGCCCGACTCGGAATCGATGCTGACGCGGCTGATCATTTTGATGAACTGCGATTGAAGTGAATCACTTGTAAAGGTAGGCACACAACATGAGTTGTAAATAAACTCGATAACTGACTATTGAACTGATAGCCAGATAGCAATTTCACACTTTATGTCTCGTCAGTAAAACAGGCACTACTGATTTGTTTTCACTTATCGCCTGCCACTCGTTTTCCATATTTTCCAAATCTTTTCTGTTCACTGCTATCAGTTTTCGCACAAATTTCACAATCCAGAAGTGGCTACTTCAGATTTAAGCCGCTAAATTCATTCACTGAATCTTTGAGACTTTAAAGCACCAGCTCAAAGTCAAGTAATTGAAAAATTTGTTATTGATAATTATCTTGCTACTACTACACAATTGTGTCTGTTTTATTAGATTTCTTATCGCGCACACGATAAAAACCTGTCGAATTGTCCAATCAAGGGTTCTACAAGCCGATAACGAATAATCAGTAGCTGTAGCTGAACAGATTCACCTTTTGCTGGCGCACGTTTAATCTCTGTATGTGACGCATGAGTCACGGCGCTCGGACAGCCTTATCAGCGCTTGCCCTACAGTTCTAGAAACAATGACTCTGCGACTCTTACAAAACTTTTGTTTTCAATATTACAATTTCGAGCACTCTCGGTTCGAAAATCAGTTTTTACTTCCTGAGAAACTGCACTCAATCACTCGGTCACCTAATTAGCGTCAAGAGTCGCACAAATTTTAAGATCAATTGCGATCACAAATAACCATTACCGTGATAAATACTGATAAGCGCTTCGGAACTTTTTTTAACGCGGGTTCGACCTGAAGTTCTCGACACCGTCCGCTCGACTGAAGTCAATTCTCTCCAATCAAGCAGCATTTGAAAACTTTGCGTCAATAATTAATAGCAATTGATAATGTCTCAAGATTGATAAGAGAGAAACGTCAGTGTGTTGATGTTGCCCCAAAACAATCACAAAACAATTCGAAATCTCCTTTTCAACATGAAACCCAGAAATTTTCAATTTTCCTTCGCTGGGTTTTTTCAATTTTCATAAAAAATTGCACAAAGCCAAGGCAAGGCAGGGTAAAGGGGGAAAATGTTATCCATATCAATGATTTCATGAGGGTTTCGTAGAACGACGACAAAAGCTGTGTGCATACGCCAAAGCAACGAGTTTTGATTTAACGATTATGTCAGAAGCAGAAAGACTTTATAAAAATGAGTATTTATGTTGATTTTTATGTTCAATCATGTTGCTTTCTACTTCTTCGTCTACAATCGTTGTAACATTTTTCAATAAAATGTGAAATTTCTAGCCAAGAAGTCGATACGTTGTTGTTCACAGCACATCCAATATTTCAAGCACCAGATTCGGATACAAAAATTTATTTCCCATTATTACTCTTGTCAAAAATGAGAAAGAAAAACGCTTTTCCTTCTTCCGTCTGATGGAGTGGATTTTAAATGAGATTTTCCGACTGACCTGATGTCTGCTGTTCACGAACTGCTGCTGTGCGTAGACACATTACTTTTGATTCGTTTTGTGCTCGAAACATTGATTCATGTACTGGAAATTGAAATTCTCGAATTGAATTTTCATAATTCACACATTTTTGGGGTGAATTCGTGGGTTTCGGAACGTTTTAAGCAAGTTTTTGTCACTTCAATAAGGTTTTGAAATTTAAAAATTGTTGTACAACTACTTATTTACTAGAAAGTTCCAGTTTTTATCATTTTAAATGTGAGTTTAGACTACGAAATCAAAATTCATTAAACACATCTTTAAGTTTTGTGACAAATTAAAAATTGATCTCATCAGCAATCTTCGTACGCCTCTTGAAAAATCTCAAAAACCCATTCCACCCATTCCCACATTCAAACGTCACCTTCCTAGCTAAATCGCAAGTTCTACAAGCGTGAAATCGTTTTACCCAGAAAAGCTGTTGACATTCTCGTCGACTACATCATCACATAAGCTAACACGGACGATGTGAAAATAATTTACCTTTGAAAGCATCAAAACAAACCTTTTGAAAATCAAAAGGCCGGAAAAAATCTGGGTGTTATTGTTATTTCAGCCGCTCTGTTAAAATCAAATTCTCGCTTCGTGGTGGTCGCTTCGTGGTGGTTGTTCATGCGAGTGAAATTTATTTTGAGTTTTTTTTCACTCTCGTAGAAAGTGTCTTCCCCGGCCAATTTTCATGATACACGGCGAGTGTTTATTTGATGAAGGCGAAAAAATATTCTCCGCTGTCTGAACAATGACTCCTAGGACAATTATCCATTTGTCACCATGTTCTGCTTCGTCTCTAACATGAACGTTTTTCTATTTTATAGGCGGATCGAAAGACGAGCGCGAGGGTGGAACGGCGAGAAATCAATTTTCGCCGCTCATCAAAAACAGATGATTCCGAGGCTCATAATAATCACAGAACGGCCATTTATCTTCGATAATTTTTATTGGGTCTCATTATAATCGATAATTGTAATAATCATTAAATAAAATTGAAATCACAGTTTCCACCTTCTCCTTACGATTCCAAGTGCGACGCAAGTGAAATAGAAATAAAACTGGAATAAAAAGCAATTCCAATTAATCATAAAATATTTTTCACTCTCAACATTCTTCTTGAAATTTTCATCCATATTGTTTTCCGATGTTTTTCTGTTTGTTGGGGCAGCTTATGTTTAGGTTTTTGAATTGTTTCAAACCGAGTTTTTTATTTTTTTCGTTGAATCTATTGAAATGCAATTATTTTCATCTAAAATTTACCTTCGGAACACATCAAAACTTCTTTGTGAAATTACTTCCGAACTTACCCCAATGATAATTCTTCCAGCTCTCACTTTTAAACTCAACACTCAGGGTAAGTCAAACGAAAACACCCTGAAATCTTCCATTAACAACTAAATCGTCCCACCAGCAGTCGCAACTCCAGTTGAAAAACATTTTATTGAATTTTTCTCGATTCAGTTCTCCAACTCCCAAATTATTTTCCATTTTAATGGAAATGAATGACAAAATGAGTGAAGGAATGAGAAAAATTCCATTTCGATTTCTTTTCTTTTGCAATAATTCTTATGAATCGAGGAAGTTTTTTTTTGTTCCTTTTGATTTGATTATGAAATTAAAATGAATTTATCGTGACATTTGGCGATGACATCTTCAATCAAATTCTCATGTTTTGATTTCCATCGCAGTCGGATATTTTCGAGTTGAATTGCAGAATTTATGGCAAAAAGTTTCTCGCAAAAGAAATCTAATTTAAAGTTTACTTCAACTGGTAAATGGCTTTTTGAATTCTTTCCGCAGCCAGGTGTCAGTCATTATTAGCGACAAAACCGTAAATTTCTTATCAGTCCGATTGATAAGCGGAGTTATTTTTAACAAATTTTTCGTCGACATGAAGTTCTTGCTGTTTTTCCTGCTTTTCACGACGATATTCGTAGAAATCTGGATGAAAGAGTTCAAATGTAAGAACGAAGGCTGCTTCGAAGTGATAAAAACTTTCGCAGAACTTCTTGAGAAGAAGATCAATGAATCAAACGCCGTAAGCTAAATTTTCAATTAACCCAGATTTTAGCATTAAACAAATTGCAAAACAAATCAGATTTTAGCAGAAGCGGAAACGCAGCTGAATGAGATTACTTATGGCAACGACGAGAGCTTTAAAAGGAAAATCAAAGAAGTTGACGATAAGTTGGCAAGTTTGATTGCTGATGTCACGACTGGAGTAGATGGCGGCGATAAGTCTTTAGTTGATTTGATAAACAGTGTCTTTGATGATGTGCGTGAAATCGAATATCTCACCGATGAAAGTGTAAACTTGGCGGAAAACGCTGCGAAGAATGCTGGCAGCTCGGTTAAGAATGTGAAGAACATCGAAGAACTGATTCGAGAGATTCAAGACGAGTTGAATCGTCTTCAGAATGCAACGACGCTTGAAGGGCCTGAAGCCTTGCAGAATGCGTTTGACAGATCAGAAAAGTTTGATTCCAACTCGAAAGAACTGAAAGACGTTCTCGGTCAAGTGAAAGCGATAGTTAAAGATTACGAAGTGAATTTGCTGAACGCAAAGATGCTGACAGCCAGTGCAATTGAAAAGTTTGCAAAAGTTGAAACACAAGTTAACCAAACACTGGTGGAACAGAAAGAAGTGGACGACAAACTCAAGGAAGCGTTAGGCATGGATTTGACCAAGGAAGAACTGGAAAACATTAAAAAGTTGGTGAAAGAAGTACTCGACAAGGCAAACGTGGTTTACGAAGAAGCATTTGACCTGCTCAATGAGGTCAGTGCGTTTGAACTTGAAGACAAACTTGAGGCAATCAACGAGAAAGTGAAAAAGTTGGACGAAACTGCTGATGTCACTAACCTGAATATGCAAACATTTTCGGAAGACAACGCGAGTTTTCTCGAAGAAATGGAAGCAACGATTGACACCGCCGAAAAGGCTGAGAAAAAAGCTTTTGATATTCAAGCTGATATCGAAATTTTGCTGATTGAGATTAACGCCGTTCACGATCAAGCGAAAAAAGCAATTTTTAATGAGAATACTTTGATTGAAGACGCCAAGAAAATTCACAGCAGTTTGGAGAACTTTCAGTTGAAAGTTGAAGAATCGCGGGAGAATGCACGCCGCGCTTTGGAGAAAATTCCCAAAATCTTGCAAAAAGTGAAAGACAGTGAAGCATTAGTTGAAAATATGCATAAACAACTCAATGATCAGTATGAGTTTGTCTACAAAGCAAAGACACTATGCTCAAACGCAAATGAAGACATGCAAAAAATTCTGGAGGAATGCGAAGACATTCAAGCAAAAATTGATCAACTTGGAATTGATTTCGAGAATTTACCGGAAGACAATATAGAAGCTACAAAGCAATCCAATGACGTTTCCGACAAAATCGATAAACTCGAGCAAACCGAAGCAGAGGACAATGCATTGATTGAAGCCACCAAAGAGAAAATCGAGAAAACAAAACTTCAAGCCGCTGAAACAGACGGGAAAGTCGAAGAAGCTTTGAAGACGTTGGGAAACTTGGCCGATCAGATAAAAAATCTAAAAAATTTTGACGAAGCGACACTGAACGATCTTGGTATGAAATTTAAGATTTTCAATAAATCATTAAAGTACTTATTTTAGAAGGAAACCTGCTGAATGCCGAAAAAGAATTGGACAACAGTGAGTTGGACGGTAAAATTCTCGACCTGAAAGCAAAAGGACATGACCAGACAATGCTAATGAAGAACTTCAGCGAAGACATTGCTGAACTCGAGTATCAAATATCGGTGCTGAAAAAAAACGCAGAATCGTTGGAAGCAAGATGTTTCAAGCGAACAAGACTTGAACCGTAAAAAAACTGCTTTATATCGTTGCTATCCCGTGATATACAGCACCAAATAAAACTGCAATAATTTTCGAAATTCTTTTCATCGTTGAATGTTTTAAATTACTTATGAACTTTGATCACGATATTTAATTGATTTCGTTGATGCACATCAAATGAACCGATCCGTGAAGACTGCTACAAAATATTTTAAAAATGTAATAATAATTCTGATGTAATTGTGGACGAAGTCAAACGATTTCCACTTCTTTATTCTCACTTTTTCCCAATATTCGAACATCTAGTTTTTGTTCCTTCTGTTAACACTGACAATCTTCAGTTCCATAGTCAAACAAGCGATCGTTTGCTTTGTCTTCATTTTCTTATCAGAAGCAACGACTTTGTAGGTTGTCGTGAATAAATATCCTTCGACTGGGAACAGCCTTGCGAATCTGAGATCCAGTGTAACTGGCGGCAACGTATAATTCCCAGATTGCAGTGGACAATCCATTCTGGGCTGAATAAAATTGAAAATTGGAGAGTAGAATTCGTCTGTCTTTTTCATTTTCTTGCACATGTCTTTCACGTTAACAGCACCTTCGTTGGAACAAGTTTTCATGTCCAAACTGCATCGACTGCTTTCCATCACGAAGTCAAGATCACCGTTGATGTTTTCACTTAAAGTGGCGTGACCAGAAACTGTCAAGCTATTTGTGAATGATTTAGGCATGTCCAAATATATCTTCAAAGGTGTCTCTAGTGGACAATGATCCCATTTTTGGGGAGTGTACAGTCGGACCTTCTAAATGTCACCAAATAAATTATATTCGAGCAGTAGTTGAAACAGTTAGTGCTTAACATTATACAACTTACAGTTGATTGCGTTGTAACAATCCAACCGACAAGTATCACGACAAGAACCTTCAACATAACTTACTGGAATGAAAACCTGAAATAAAAGCTTTCGTCTATCCCGGAAATTAAAATGTTGCTTGTTTGTTTGTTTTTGTTTGATGCAAATCGTTGACGATTAATGATCCACCCAGTCATTTACTGATATCTTTGTAATTAATGATAACTCATTTTTCTTTTCACAAGATTAATAATTGCCGCAATATTAATACAACTTGTTTTGTTTCAAACTCTTTTATAGACTAATTGGACCTTAACTTCTAAGTAAAAGCACTTGACTGCTCGTTTGGTTTTAGTTCTTTTTATCAGACGCCACCAATTTCCATGTCTCTATGAAGACTTGCGAATCGATAGGGAACATTTTTCACACAATCCTTGAGAGTTTAAGTTGCTATATCATGCTTTTCTCACTTTTTTAGGTCAATGCTGCATCAGCTGCTTTCTAACACAAAGTTAATATCTCCAGTGATCTCTTCTTCGACAGTAACTCGCCCCGTAATAACTCCAAAATCTGTTGCTGTTTCTGGCAGCTTCAATTCCACTTTCATCGGCATGTCGTTTCGAGAGTTTTCTCCTTTTAAAGATGTACAGTGAGAATCATATTATTACGGACAAGAAATTTGTGTCCCAAAAATTG
>JPYR01000466.1:2846-37129 GCA_000775305.1 Belgica antarctica
TCTGCCTTATTTTCTTTTCGATGAATTTGAGGTCGTCATCGCGGTTCGGCTACTGAGGTGACAATCGTGAGGGGCACGCAAGACTCGAGGGGCCATTGAGGAAGTAAATAAAGTCGTAAACAGAGTTCGAGTTGTTATTTAATTTAAATAATTCGCGAGATATGCATCGGAACACTTTAAGGGAGCGGTATGAGAAGAAGAGAAAGGAGCGGCAAGACATTCTGGGCACCGGCAGCCTGCTGGACCCGACAGGAGACAAAAAGTCGATAGTTTTGCTTGAAGGTTTGTTCAAATCGAACTTTCAAACAACACAGTTTATTAAACTCGATTTTCTTTTAGACACTGAGACCGAGAAATGTCTCATCAAGATTCTGTCGACCAAACACTTGGTTCTGCCTACAAACTCGAAGCAAATTGCTGAGCAAGTCTCCGCTTTGATGGCTACTCCGGCTGAAATTCTCAAAATCCATCAGCTTTTAGAGAAAATTGCGCATCAAAACATCATCGAGCTGAAGAACGTGTCGATCAAGAATGAAGCTGGCTACGAGATCATCCAGGTTCACAGTGAGAAGCTACATTATCAGTATCACGAGATTTTGAAGGACAAAAAGAACGACGTTGGATGGGCTGACGAAGCCGACGAGCCGCCAGAGAAAAAACCGAAGGAAAGCACACTGAATGATGCCAGTGACATAATGTCTTTGTTGTCTTTGCCGTCGACAAAGGAAAAACAAAACAAACAAGTTGGCGAAGAGATCCTGGAGCTCTTGTCTAAGCCCACCGCAAAAGAACGTCATCTGACCGAGAAGTTTAAATCGCAGGGCGGCGCTCAAGTAATGGAGTTTTGCCCGCATGGAACCCGTGTTGAGTGCGTGAAGACGCAGCAAGTCGAAGACGACGCCGTTGCAGAAGCTGCAGTGGTAAAAATTGAGAAACCGGAAGGTGAATGCTCCGAAGTCGTGAAGGAAACTCGCGTGTGCAGCCGTTTGCACTTCAAAAAGATCATCCAATCGCACACAGACGTCGTTCTCGGCGATTGCAGCTTCTTGAACACCTGTTTCCACATGACCAGCTGCAAATACGTTCACTACCAGGTCGACAACGACGAACAGGCAGCGAAACAAGCTGTCAAGCAAGAGGCAGCAGACAGCAGTACGATTCTCATTCCAAAACGCTCGATTGAAGTGAATTTGAATCCACCGCAGTGGATCCAATGCGATCTTCGTTACCTCGACATGAGCTGCTTGGGAAAGTTCGCTGTTATCATGGCGGATCCACCTTGGGACATCCATATGGTAAGTTTGGAAAAATGTCGGACGTATATGGTAAATAGCTAATATAATCCACGTATAGGAACTTCCGTACGGAACTATGTCTGACGACGAGATGAGAGAACTTGGCGTTCCAGCGCTTCAAGACGACGGCTTAATTTTCTTGTGGGTGACCGGAAGAGCGATGGAATTGGGCAGAGAATGCCTCAAACTGTGGGGCTACGAACGAGTCGACGAAATTATTTGGGTAAAGACGAACCAACTGCAGCGAATCATCAGAACAGGCAGGACTGGTCACTGGCTGAACCACGGAAAAGAACATTGTCTCGTTGGGTTGAAAGGCAAGCCGAAGAACTTGAATCGAGGCCTCGACTGCGATGTAATCGTTGCTGAAGTTCGAGCAACGTCTCACAAGCCTGACGAAATTTATGGAATCATCGAAAGACTGTCACCTGGAACCAGGAAAATTGAACTATTCGGGCGACAACACGTAAGTCGACTCAATTCGGCGCGTGTTTCAATTGATTTTAATCTGAAATTTTGTTTTAGAACGTCCAACCGAACTGGCTGACGATCGGAAACCAGCTTGACGGCGTGAAACTCGTCGATCCTGAACTCATCAACAGCTTTCAAAGAAGGTATCCAGACGGCAACTGCATGATCAGCAAGAAATAAATCTTTTATATTTATTACACATTCTCAGAAAATAAATCATCGTTAGAAGTCGATGAATAAATTTTAAAACTTACAAGAAAAAAAGTTCTTATCAGAATTTCCAGCGGGACAACAGTGCCGTCTGTTTATGTTTTTGTTGAAATGTTGCTGAAAAATGTTTTTTCTCTAAATGTTCAAGTTAGAAAATGTGCCAGTCGTGCAAGTCTACTTAGAAAGGCGATTCTTGAAGAAACCGAAGTCGTGTCACGTGGCCTGACACCGGAGATCTCGTTAAGACTGATCACAGAAAATTGCCGACTTTTCCATGCAAACAGCGAAGAACTTTCGAAGTTGCCCTTCACAGATCCGTTTTGGGGCTTTTATTGGCCTGGTGGCATGTCAGTCTCACGTTACATCCTTGACAACCCCGAAGTCGTGAAGGGGAAAAGAGTGTTGGACTTTGGATCCGGCTGTGGAGCGACTGCAATCGCTTGCAAGTTGAAACAGTGCTCGCGGGTTGTTGCGAATGACATCGACGATGCTGCTGCAGTGGCCGCTAAAATCAACGCTGAACTGAACGGAGTTGAGATCGAGACTGAAACGAAGAATCTCATCAACGACCCGGCGACCGACTTTGACGTCGTTGTTTTCGGCGACGTTTTCTACGACCAGGAATTCGCAGAGCTTCTGCTGCCGTGGATACAGCAACTGGTGGCCGATAAGAAAAATTGCCTAATCGGTGACCCTGGGCGACATGCGCTCAGCAAACAACTGAAACTAGAACTTTTGGCTCGATACAGCTTGCCTGAAAGTGTCTGCATCGAGAATCACGGGTTCAAGTCAACAAGTGTCTTCAAAGTTCTTTGATTTTATTTAGAAAATTCTTTATGTAATAAAATTGTATAAGATAACTAGTTGACAAGGACTGTGTTGCTGATCAACATCGTGTCGTTGAACACTGAACTTATTCTGGGGTCGATAGGTGGTAAAAAGGGCGGAAAGTTTGTCGGAATGGCATTAGCTGGAGCCAAGCTAGTGATGAACGGGAAGTTGTAGGGAAGGCCTTGACCGTTCTCTCGATGACCGAAGTGGATCCAGTGCGATATCACCTGATGCAAGACAAATCCATCAATTTATAAAAGCTTTTTAAAGCTTTTGAAAGCTCACCTGTAATAAGCAAAGGCAAAAGCACAAAACTGAGATCAAAAACTTCATTTTCTCTGATTATTACTAATAGGACGTGTGGCTACTACGAGACTTGATATTCAACTGAAACGTTCTGATGACAGTGCTGCCAAGGAAACCGCGCTGATTCTGATATCAATGTCCAGTAAATTCAGACAAAAAACGATGACAATGATAACCGAAAATGCAGGTCAATGCGAAAACAAACAGTTTGATCAATGGGAAGCATTGCACAAGCTTTAACATAGCTCGGAAAAGACGATTCAACGGTGAATGTCAATCATCACAAGCGATTACAACATTTCAGAGTTGTTTTTCCATCCTGCCTTGGTTAGCTGAAACAAAATTTGCACCACGAAAACTCAAAGTCTTATGATATTTTTACTTTATTTCTCATAATTTCTCTTTCACACCTATACAATGTGGATTTTATAATTCATTTACTTTTCATAGATTGCAAAAAGGGTTGGTTGGTTATGTACACGACGTTTGTAGAGTTTGAAAGAAACAAAGTTTGACGTTAAGTCATTCAACGGTTGCAGAATGAAGGCCTGAACGCAGAGTTCGGGAAACTTAGTCGCGGAAAGTGGGAAAACAAGTTTATTGTCTGGATTTTGTGGAAGGGATGAAAACTTAAGCATTCAAATTTAACTTTACAGCTTCGTGCTTGGGTCGGTTCGCTCTCTATGGAAATTTTCGGCCTGATTCGAGCATGACGTGTTCAACTTTTTCTTTGTCACTTTTCATGATTCAGCGATTCGTTAATTCGCAGTTGATTTTTTCGTTATCAAAATGCTTTCAAATCAGCAGAAGTTGCTTTGGGGTGGCTTCTGGTGGAAGTTTGAAGGCAAATGATGCTGTTGATAACGAAGAACTCAGGTGAATTGAACTCAAATTTAATTTTTTCTTTTCTTATCCGAACTGCAAGCATTTTTTTGTAAGATTTTTAATTTTTTTTTAAGGATTTTTTAACATTTAAAGGGCGTATAGTATAATTGAACAACTCTCAAGCCATTGTCTCGTAATGGTGTTGCTTTGAGACGCTCAGGATAGTTGAACGCATGAAATTTTTATCATCTAGCTAAAGGAATTTCTTCTACAGAAATCTTTCTAAGCCGAATTCTCTACTAAAATAATACCGATCAATTACAAGTTTGTTGGATTTTCAACGCTGTCATCACCGCTGATGTAATTTGGTTGTCGCGCGATGGCGTTTGATAAGTAAACTTGATAAGTTCTGAAAGCTAATCGACGGTGGTTGTGTCATCTTCGATTGTGTACATTCCCAAAAGGTATTTTTATAAGATTTTTAAACTTTTTTTTGGTAAATGCTTGCAGTTGTTCATCTCTCAAGATGATTTTCGACCTTTTCAGTCAAGCGAAAATCTCCATTTTAAGCTCCACGACCAATTGGCACAAATAAAAACGCGGGTTTTGCTAATGTTTGACTTCAGGACACGCGATATGTCCTTGGCCACCAAGAACACACCCTTTTAGATGGAAACCAACAGAAATAAAATTTAACAACATTCACAAAACGCTTTCGTTGGGAAAGATTTCTTGCAACTTGTGGTTTGTCTCTTTCCACCTTACCCAAACCCTTTCGCTTCGTTTAATAGTTTTGCAGCTAAAATTTGAACACTTATTAACGCTTCTTTCTCTTTATAAGTTTTTTTGTTTTCATCAATGCGATAAGATTATTTTGCGATAAAATCATCGTCAGACCGAACAAGGAATGCTTTTTTTTATCAAGTTTCTAAAGATATTTAAGTTACGCCACGTAAAACAGGGGGAGAGTAACCGATGGAGCTTATACCACTTCTAGGTCGCGTGCACCGTTGCTAAATAGTTTTGCGGATTAATAATTTTCTTTTCGCATTTATCGCGCGCATCGAAAGAAAGTGAAAAATAAAATGAAAAATCTTTTAAAATGTTTTTTTTTTCAATGTTTCCTTTGGACCACCTTCACTCAGTGAAGCGGCCTTAGGGATGTGGCTAAATTAAGTCGAAACGAAGTAATAACAGACGAAAGGTTTTAACTTTGTGATTATATGCTGGATTACTTGCAATTTAATCGGTGAATCTACGGTTGGTGTTGACGCCGAAGAGGGCCGTACGGATCTCTGGGACCAGTTGTTGAGCAATCAACTCGAGTCGGGACTCGAGTGTGTTGACGACCTGTTGGCGAGAGAAAACTTTGATTACGAACAGGTTTAAAGGCTTAATCACAGTTCAAAGTCTTGAAAGCCAACCCAAGTGGATGAAAACCCTTTTGAATCTCTTGAAAACTCACTTTAATGCGTCCTTGAAGGGCGAACACTTCAATACCGCCAGTTGAACCTTGCGAAAGATTGGTCTCGGTGTCAAGAGTGACGACGACATCTTTGCCAGTTTCACGTTTGTATTGTTCCACGGCTGCTGGAAGTGCATTCTGGATGAGTTGGGCGTCTTGTTGACGTCCACGGATGGTGATGACCGCCTCCATGATCTGGAATAATCCTTGAGTGATGAGCGCCTGCAAGACCTTCGTGTAGTGGGCTGGGTCCTTTGTGACTTCACCGAGACGGCGACGGGCCTCGTCGAGGACACCGCGGACGTGATCCTCGCGCACTTTCAGCACCTTCAAACGGGCCTGGTTAAGCATGTTCGACGATTGGATCTTCTTCTGCAGCTCGACTTGTTTCTCCTTCTTTTCGTAGTATTCCATGATCTTAATGCGCTGCTGCTGCACGAGACGACCCTTCTCGATGTTGAACTCTTCTTCAGCCTTAGCGTCGATCTCTTCTGCCTTCTCGTTGGCTTCCTGTTCGATGAAAGCCATCATGTGTTTGATCTAAAAGACCGGAAAATCAGTGGAAAATTCGCAATGTCAACACAACACCGACACATCGAGAAAGCAGTGCAGCGAGAGCGAGACGATGCGATGTTCATGTCTTGGTATTCGTTCTCCGTTGTACAACGATACACCGTCATGTGACTATTTGTCTCCGCTTCTCGCTCTCGCCTCAACTTTGTTTCGTTGGAAAATCGATAAAAATTTCAATTTTCCGCCGAAGGATTGATGCATCGACGGGACACGATTCAAAATTCATGCTGTCTATGATTGAGCCGTGGCTGCGATGTTGACACTTGGGTCTGATTTTGACGTTTTATCAGACTTCGTTCACATGATCGAGCTAATCTCGTGACCCACGAAAATTCACTCGGAATTGTCGAAAACTCGGAGTTTTGAAGGATCAAGATGGGCAGTTGCGTGGGTGGGAAGGTGGTGGAGCTTATTTAGGATTCTGGGATGGCCAGGAAGGCAGCCGGAAGGTTCAAAACAGGGAAAAATATGAAACTGATAGCAGTGAAAATTTTGAAATCCTTCCAATTTCTTAAGTTTTCAGGAGATTCAAGCCTGAGAATCGATGAAACACCCGTCAGGTGACCAATCCAGAGAAGATCACAGCTCAATACGTTATGCAGGCAGTGAAATCCTTTTCAGCCCGTCTTTTCCAGCACTGTCGACATATTTCACAACTTCTCCGTCGCTTCTCACCTGTTTTTGAACATCAGCATCGCTGAGAGCCATCTTTGCAGCCTTAGTTAATACTTTTAGAGACTAAACTTAATTTATCAGCGAAATTTTGCAAATCGACTTCACAGAGAACAGCCGAAGTTGAAATGAAGTGTAGATTTGCAAGGGTGATGAAGTCACCCTGTGCGGCGTAGCAAGCGCCCTGAGAGCTCGAGGGGCCACAGCTTGGCTGACTGTTCCAAAACACGCAAGTTTTCCAATTTCATCGAGTCAAATAGCTAAGAAACATAAAATAATTCCTGTAACTCATGCAAAGCTTCTTCTGACTAAAACTCATATTCTACCCGTTCACACCAAGCACCGTGGATTAGCTTGAAGCACTCGCAGCACCGTAAACGTCACGCTAAGAGTGAAAATCGAAGGCGATAAAAGTTGTGCAAAAAAGTTGGACTTCAACAACAAAAAAGACCTTTATTGAGAATTGTGGAGAATCCCTGTGCAGTTTTATGAGTAAAAACGGTGAGTGGCGGGCGCCGGGCCTTCCCGACAAACTCTGTGTCGCACGCAATCGAGGCATTTTAATCGGGACGAATTCGTCCATTCGCTGGATCTCATTTTTTCCTTTCCGTTCCATCTTCGTCGCTCTTTTTCCTCTTCGTTCTATCTGCGCTTTTCTCGCTTGTTTCGAGGCCGAAAGGGATTTTAAGAGCGTAGAAGACGAAAGGCGGACGTTTTCGTGGAGCGGACGGTCGATGCGGACGTGAATCGAACGATCAGTTCCTGCAAAATAGATTAAAGCGCCGAGATTTCCATAAAATGCAAATAATTTGTGCGAATCGTTCCAATTCGATGGACAGAATTTCAAATTTTTGTTTTGTTTTCTCTCCTCAATTGCACAACAACAACAAATTGCTAACACTGACGATGAAATTATTTTCTTTCCTCTTCTTGCCGCCGATTATTGTGGTGCACTCTGCGCCGTGTACGACACAGGTCATGGCCAATCTGAACTTTCAACAGCCACCACGAATTCCATCGGCATCGCTAAGTCGAAGCACCAACAGTGTCTTCGCCGGCAACTCCATCTCCGGCAATGTGACACCGACATCCTCACTCATGTTCCAGCCGTCACAACAACAGTCCGTGAGTAATTCCAGCTACGTGACGACGCCGGGACAACAAAACCAGCAGCAAAACCAACAACAATTGTCACCAAATCGGGGCGGTCAGATGGCGATCGGAGTCAATATTGTGCCACCTTCGCTGGGAAACCGCGGCCGAATGTACAATCCGTCGATACAGCAGCGAGACGACTTTAACACTCGACGAATGGCGGGCGGCCTGGGCGGTGGATCCATGAACATGGGCAACTTCATGCAATCGGGACGCTACGGATCTCAAAGTGGCATGGGCAACTTTCAATCGGTGTTCGCTTCATCCTCAGACACGCCACCAACGCTCCTCGACATGAGCGAATTTCCATCTCTGACGAACGCACGACAAAACGACCAACATTCGAACGTGCTGCAAGCGCCGGGAAGTAAACCTTACGGTGAGCCATTGTCTACGCAGCTCACCGGCGGCTTTCTCACACGCACTCTCGTTTCAGTTGGAATGGTGAAACAGCCCACGTCGGAACAAACCGAATTTCAGATGTCGAGTGAGGACTTTCCAGCTCTTCCTGGAACGAGCGATAATCTTGCCGGAGTGGTGGGCTCAGGATCGAGCGCTGTAGTTGGTAATCAATCGCATCAATCATCTGTTTCCGCCTCGTCTGTTATGTCGGCAAATAATGTTATCGGTTCAGGTGGACATCATCACCATCACCAGATGTCATCGCTGGGCGGCATGATGAATCCCGATGGCACCAACATGATGGACAATAAAAACTCAATCGGCTCAAATCTCTGCATGGACATGATGCAATCGGAAACTGTGGTGGGTCATCAAGCGGTCAGCGGCGGCGGTCACCATCTGCCGAGTGAGAAAGCGAAGCGCGGCGTACAAACATCACCAAACGGTCTCGTCACCAACATCCCACCAACGATGGTCAACAATCAGTTCGGCATGATTGGGCTGCTCACGTTCATTCGGGCGGCCGAGTCGGATCCCAACCTGGTGTCTCTGGCAATGGGTCAGGATCTTACGGCGCTCGGACTGAATCTGAATTCCATGGAGAATCTTTATCAAAGCTTTGGTGGGCCGTTTTCAGATGGACCAGCGAGGTAAGTTCCGTATTTTCTCGTTTATTTTTAGTTGCGCTGCTGTCAAGGCCAGCAACCTGCTGCAAGGCCGCCAACAATCGTTTCCTGTCTAAATCTCTCACTGCTGTCGTTCACAGGCCTCAGGACATCGATTATCCCGTTCCATCCGAGTATTTAATCAACGTTTCGATCCGTGACAAGCTGGCACCGCTGACTAAAATGAAACACTACAAGGACGACTTGCTCTTCTTTCTCTTTTACACCAACTGCGGTGATGTGATGCAATTAGCGGCGGCAAATGAACTGTAAGTTGAGTGGTATGGAAAAGTGTTCAAGGCTGTATTTTGTAAATTGTAAGGTTTTTTGAAGGAAAAAAACTTATGAAGCTCGAAAGCAGTTCCAATGAACTTATGCAAGCTCAGCACATTAAAATCACGATTAACTATCTTGCAATTCTTTATTTTTAGTTATCAACGTGATTGGAGATATCACCTCGAAGAGAAAGTGTGGATCATGCGAGTCCCGGGCAACTCGCACTACGATAAGAATGGGTCAATTGAGCGCGGAACCTACTACTACTTCGATGCCCAGAACTGGAGACGCGTGCCCAAAGAGTTTCAACTCGACGGGCAGAAGCTTGATACGAAGCCGAGTATCGCAATGTCGTAAATCTCTAAAGGCGGTGATTTTTTTTGTTGTTCTCTTTCGAAACAAAACCGAAGCACATCATCATCCCTGATCCTCGAGCTCGCCCTAGAGTCAAAAAAACAAACAAACGTTTCTTTCCCCAGTTTAAATTTCCTTTTCACCGTCGGGCAGCCAACTCGAGCCGACTAAGCATGGTCGTTTTGAGTCAAAAACATGCGTCGTCTTTGAATTCTTTTTTAATTTATTTCCCGTCTATCAGTCGCCTACGGATTGAAGGCCCGGATCACGCGAACAACAACCGCCGATGATGATGAAGAAACATTTGTAAAAACTCCTTGAAACATGCGAAACAAACAAACTGAAGAAAAAAACGTAAAAAATCCCTCAAAAAAACAGAAAATTCAGATGCATTAAAATGAAACACGAAATGAATGTAAGAAGTTGGTGGACCTGGGCTTTTGCGGTGACTCTGCAGCTGAGATTCACGGTTTTGCTGAATGATTCCGCTCCAAACTGCCGCAACATGACAGCCAGCTCAACCAACTTCCCTCAATTTGTAACACCGAATCAATTTGTTTTATTTTATAATGCTGAAAAATTTAATTAAAAAACACAAAAATCATTAAAACTTTCGATGTTTTATTCTGCATTGGTGAAAGTCTTAAAGTGAAGACTATAAGGCACTTTGACTCTGGACTTTAAACACAGAAGTCAGAATTGCTTTGTATAAAGAAGCTTCGATTAAAGTTTCTTGAATTTTATTCAAAACATGTCAGCTCATTCATTCTTAATCTCTATCACCTCGACGACTGCTTCATCCTGCTCGCTCCAGGGCTTGTAGTGATCATTAAAGGGATATCGCTTCTCGAATCCACATTTTCTGCACTCGATGACTGCTATTTTACCGCAATCGGAAGTTGAGACTATGCTGGTTGAAGGAGTCAGCGCTAGTGAACACCGCCGACAGAGATTTCTTTTGATTGATGAGTCGCTACAATGATTAAGAACTGATTAACTCAAAGGTCGAGTGGCCAAAATGCAAATTCTTACATTTTGAGAACCGATTTCTTCTGAATTTGGCTGAACAAGTTTCCGTAGTAGCACGAAACCGCCTCGTTCTTGTCCGCCATCAGCCGCGACGCCTGGTACAGGAAGTTGGACCGCTGGAACACGTCCTTGTTGTGAATGTACCTCGCTTTCTTCTTCGACATTTCTGATTTATAACTTAACGCCGACAATAACAAACTAAAAATGTTCGTTCAGCTCCGAGTCACCCTGTTACAACAACAAAAACAAACAAACGAATCGCTAAAATTCTTCAAAAAACAAATCGCATCGAGAAGTCGGTAAACATCGTCGAAGTTAGCATGGACTTGGCAACGACGGAGCTCCTAATTGAGGCAGTGAAGCAGTACCCGAGTTTGTATGACAAAGATCACGCGTCGAGGACCAACATCGACCAAAAAAACTTGATTTGGAACGAAATCGCAAACAAACTTGACAAACCCGTTGAGAGGTGCAAAAGCAAGTGGCGGAATCTTCGCGACTCGTACCTGAAGGCGGTGAAGTACAAGCATGAGCTGAGCGGTATCGGTAAACTGTCGATCTACCGAGGCTACAAACATGAAGACGCCTTAAGCTTCTTGGAGACGAGCAGTCTGAAGAAGCGACGGAGTTCAACTGATGGCAGATCAAGGTTTGCCAGTCTTCACATTTATGCAATTGCAGTGCTTAATTAAATCTTCAATTATAGGCACAAGAAGCGCAAGGAAAGTGACTACGAAGCCGAGTACAATGAAGATCAACAAGACTACGCGACGTCAGAGGCCATCGAGTTCATAGTTGAGACTGAACGCAACACCACCTCGAACGACGACGAAGAAAACTCAATGGAGTCTACGCTCAGGGATGAAGAAGCTCTCACTCAAGAGACTGAAAAGGAAGCTGGCTCGATCAAAACTGATCCTGAGCAGCATTTATATCCGTTTGAGAACACTGGGAACATGGAAACGACTTCAAATGGTGAAATGGCATACCAAGAAGTGTTTGCAACTGATAGCGTCATTCAGAACTCTGTCGAGCTGGACCCGTGGTTGGCTGGAGTCAAAGAAACGCTGATGGTGAGAGACTTGCTGGCACTGATTTTGCGCGATTTTCTGAACGTTTAAATATTTTCAGTCACTTCCAAAGCTCATTAGGGCGAGGGCGAAAAAGCAAATCAACGACTTGGTCAGTGACTACGAAATCAAGTACCTGGAATCACTAGAAAATATTCAATAAAAGATTTTTAAACCAAAATACAAATTGTTCAACCATTCTTTCAAATTTCCAGTTTTATAATTTTTAACGGTTGCAAGTCCACCAAATTCAAATTTTCTCGGGATTTCAATTTCGTGATATAAATTAAGAGAATTAGTGATTATTTCGAAGAATCAGTTGTGATGGGAGGAAAAACAAAAAGCCAAACTCAGAGAACTAAGGGCAACTTACGCGTGAGTCATGGAATAACTTCGTTAACAAACATGTATCAAAAGTTGCTATCAATTTCAGCCAGCGAGTTCATCGAAAGCTGGAGACTTGCTCGTCGATGCGAATTTTGACTCGTTTAAAGTTGGCTTCGCCAGCTCGCTCGTGCCCGCTTTCACCGATGACCTGACTGACATTGATACGAGCGTGGATCTCAGCTTTCAGGTGAGAAACGTCATCTGTTTTTTTGTAAACAACAAAAAATCTCAACTTTGTGTGCACTTGCAGATGGTGTTGCGCAAAATGATGAAGAAGGACCCGACAACAAAGATCAAAGCCTTGCGAGAGTTCACCGACCTTGTAAATCAATCGGAAGTCGATGTTGTCAAGACTGTCCTCGCTTCTTTCTCAAAACTTTACGTCCAGCTGAGCGTTGACGTCGACGCGAGGGTGCGAGAGAACTCACAAAGTGCGCTGCTGGCCGTGGTCAACAAGATCGGCAAGAACCTGGCTACGATTCTGAAGCAAATCTTCCCCGCGTGGGTTTGCAGCCAATACGACACTCATCCAACAGCCTCAAGCATCGCTTCAAACAGCTTCGCCAAAGCGTTCCCGGCTAAGAAGATCAGCGACGTGTTTGCGTTTTGTGAAAGCGAGACTCTGGACTACTTCATCAAGAGCCTGACAGTCCTCAACCAGAACACAGTTTGCAACCAAAAGACTCACTCGCCCGAAGAATGCGAGGAAAAATACCAGCGAGTTGTGATTGCCAGTCTGCGTGGCTATGCATTGTATTTGGAGCAGATTATGCCGGAGAAACTCGCGTTGTCAGCCGAAAAGAACTTGATGCTGATATCGCACGACCGTTTCTGGAGTTACCACAAGCACAAGACATCGCAGATCCGTTCCGCCTTCTTCGAGGCACTCTCGTCGCTGATCCACCACGGCAGCTTCCTTCTGGCCAGCTTTCAAGAGCAAATGACATCGACGGTGTTCAAGTCGATCGACGAATCCGACTCGGCACTGTTGTCGCACATCTGGACCTGTATCATCTTGGTTCAAGTCAAAGTCGACAACTGGAGTCAGTACATCAACATCAACAAGATGCTGTTGCCGAAAATGTGGAAGATCTTGCGGTCGGCGACGTATCCCAGCGTCATTTACCCGAACTTACTGCCGTTCCTGTCGCAATTCAACGCGGTAATCATGCCCGACGGCCAGCTCCAAAGTTTCCACTCCAAATTCTTCGAGAACATCAATCACGGGTTGATCAACGTTCAAATGGGAAAGTCAGAAATATCAGCTGTTGTTTCAGCGTACTTTGAGACTTTGAAGTTCGTGATCAAGCAAGTCGCGGGCGATTACAAGGACGGAGACGTGGAGAAGCTGAACTTCTGCAACAGTTTAGTGGATGACCACGTCATCGCAGTGATCTTCTGGTGCATGAACGGTGAGAGCCTCTACGGGAAGACAATTTACAATCACATCGCCGGCCTTATCAACTTCTGGACCAAGAACTCTTCGGTGGAGCTTTATCAGCACTTGCTCAGCCGTTTCTGGAGTGAACTTGCGCAGATCCTTCGCAGCAGTCTTGAGACGAGTCAAAACATTGGGAACATCACGAACAGCCAAGTTGAGCTCATCAAGAGTCTGAAGAACGCTTCGTTGCCTCATAAAAGCGTGAGAGTCAAGTTCGAAGACGTTCCAGCGAAAAGTGCCGACGTAACAGATGGAAAGGCAAGCGAGATTCCTGTCAAGATATCAAAGCTCAACGAAATCGTTTACGGACTGTGCACGCTTTACATCGAGAAGGTCACCGCAAGCCAGAACAAAGAATTCTTGGAGAACTTCGAAGTTCTCGTGAAGGAGTATCAATCGGAAGACTTGTTCAAGCATCTCGCCAAGTGGAACGACGCCGGTGAATCCAACATCTGTTCGCTCTACGATCTCTTCTCGCAGTGGCTGCTCATCGATGAACTGCGCTGTGAAGCGATCATCGAAGTTATTCTCGTCTTGTACAAGTACTTGAGCCCGCACGAGAAGATCGACTTGCTGAACCGGTGGATTCGAGTCCCGTCAGTGCAGAACTGGATTATTTTACGTGCGCTCAGCTACCCGCTGTGCATGGAGCCCGATATCACGAAGCTACTGAAGATGAACGAAGTCACAACTCACTTGGTTGACTGCGCTAGAATCGTTTCCAACGGGACTTACAAGGAGAACTTGATAATCCTTCAGAAATGTTTCTTCCAAACCGAAGACGGGAAGATTCTGATCGGCGGCGAAACTTGCACAAAGATTGTCGACGTGATGTGTGAGCCACTTCATGACGAAGCCAGGAAGAGCCAAATGGACCAGTGTGCGAGTTTCCTTGCGCAAATATTCCCGGTCATTTGTTCGGACGACGATAAGAAGGAACTTCAGCTGAAAATCTTCTTGAGTCTCTTCGAGTTCAGCGTAACGAAGGATCTGTCAGATGATGTGTCTCAAGACACTCTTTGGGAAGTGACCACAGCCTGGCAGGACTGTTTATCCAGCGGTGACTTGGCGATGGATGATTTCCTGTTGAGTTCTTGCTCAAAAATCATCGGCGACAAGTTCGAAGCGTTCTCGATGGACAAAATGACGATGAAAGCGATGCAAGACTTTGCGGAAATCGTTTCAAAGCTGATTTTGTGTTCAACCGAGTCGGAAGAAGACAAATCACCCATTGTAGACAAAATGATCAACAAGTTGCTGACGAATGACGTTGAACTGTTCTCTTATCTGGAAAATCTCGTGAAACTCATCGAGCTTATGAACGGAAATGTCACGATGAGTGAAATTGGCGATTTGACAGCGCGGACTGACTTCATGGACGCTTTAGACACTTCGCTTAAGCACAGCGTGTTCAACATGGAAGTCATCATCAAGCTGACTTGCAAAATCAAGGAGAAAATCAAGCGTGCGGCTGAGGACGACGAAGATGTAATTGAGTTCGCTGAGTTGCAGAGACGGAACCAGGAGGACAAAGAAGACGACTGGGACGTCGACGAGAACCTGTTGAAAGAATGGTCGGCCGGAATCTTCGATTTCTTCTTGAAATCTTGCTATGCTGAAGCTATTTTCGACACAGTATTGCTCAATTCACGCTACATGCTGCCTGAACACGAGACTTGGATCTTTTTCCAGCAAGAAAAGATGGAACAGTTCATGAAGAACGCACCAGAGCCAATTCTGCAAGAAATCCGCGATAAACTTATAGCCTTATCAGTTGACAACAGTGGATTGTGGCCAAAATGTCTGTTGCAGCTGCTTGACTCGAAGGAGTTCGCTGGTGAAGACGGAAAAGTTCGCCTGTTTGAAGCTGCTGTGATGAAATCCAATTCAGACCCGACCATGACCGGCTATTCAAACATTGTCCATGTATTTTCAAAGTGCCTGCAGAAGAAAGCGCTGCCAATCAGCACGAAACTGATCGAATCGAGATTGAAGGTGAAAGTCGCGGTTTGCAGGAACTTGATCTCGAACCACTTGAGTGTCGGTGACTACAACGACGTGGCTGATCGGGTCGTCGTCGAAAATTCGATTGTTCTCTTGAACGAAATCATGAAACAACAAAAATCCGAGCCATTCCTGATGTACAACCAAGACGTGTCGCTTAACGAGACAGAAAACGTTCTTTTGGCAGCTGAGATCGCGCAATTCTTCAGCGAACTACTCAACCACTTCCCGGCTGAGATTGACGTTCGCGGCTGGGACTTTATCAGAATCGCTTTGAGCTCTTGGGTGCTTTCGGTCGCCAAAAGCTCCGAAAAATTCCAGCAAAACAAAGTGAAAGTGTTTATCATCGGTGTCTACAAGCTCAACGCAGCGCTTTTCAAGTTCTTCACACTCGAGAAGACCAAAAGCTCAACGCAAGTTCTGCAAAACCTTATCGAAGAGTGGGAAAAAGTGTTCGCAAGGGAAGTCAACCTCGTTTTGATCAAATCGTTTATTCACATCATCAAAAACACTGGTGAGTTCAGTTCAAGATTATTTTAAAGCTTACAAGTGCAAGCTTAGTCAGTGTTGCTGTTGATTGTCGTGCGGATCCAATCGTGGTAGTACGAGACTCGGGCGTGTACGTCGGGGAAGCTAAGGGGAGCAATTAGTTAATTTGAGTTGACAATTTAGTAATTACAATGCTTACCCTCTTGCGCAAGGAATTCCCCAGTTAACAACTGCCACAACCTGTCCGTCAAATGTCAGCGGCGATCCACTGGAAAGTAATCGATTTTCAAATAGAATTCCTAGCGTAAAATTCCTAAAAACTTACGAGTCACCATTGCAAGCACCTTCACCGCGCCTGTTGAACGTGCAAACATGGCCGTAATCGACGCCGTCGTCATCTGAGTGCAGTTCTTTGCACTCCTCATACGGAACGTACTTGAGATCGATGGTCATTAGCTTATTGGGAGCTGATCCAGCAGCGGACAACCGACCCCAGCCTGTCAACGTTAGTGTTGCGTTTTCGGGGAGTTGCTTCCACCTGTAGTCAATGGCTTTGGTTTTTTCGTCGAAGGTGATTCGACTCTTTAATTTAATGAGTCCAATGTCGTTGTGGTACATTGGTTCGTTGTAGCTACGCCAAAAAACCTTTGAAAACTTGCACAATTTTACATTTCTTATCGTTCTCACCGGCTGTGAACGAAAAGCTTTTCCGTTTCATACAAGGCACTTCCATTGCGGAGATCGTTGGTTCCAACCATTATTTTATAGGTGCTTGGCTGAGCACTGGGAGAAAGAATTATTATCTCAGCTGATCGTGTCTAAAACCTTACTTTACGAGGCAGTGAGCGGCTGTTAAAACCCAGTTGGAGTGAATGATCGCCCCACCGCAGTTGTGTCCACCACGCGTTTGAAGGGAAACTTGGTACGGAGCGGCGCCTTCTTCGGCTTCTTCACCTCCAACAATCCTTGCTTCGTCTCCATCGAATGCTGGCCAAGCAGCACAACTTATAATTAACACCAAAAGGCATGCGAATGTCCTTAAAGTCATCTTGGACGACTAATTATTTTCACTAAACTGTTCCCTCTCGTTCTCGACTCACGAATGTTGATGGAAGAACAACTTAGAAATTCTTTTATAGTTTTCGAAACAATGTCAAATCAAATCAGTAGGTGAACAGCAGCGAGACACGATTGCTCTTATCGCACCAATTGACAGTTTCTTCAATAAATTTGCACTCGTGAAAGCTTAACTAGAACTCGCCGATAAGAAGTGTTGCGAAAGTTCGTTAATCTCTTAATTGACAAACGTAAAATCCTCTCCAGGTGCGTCGTGAAATAGTTTCAAACACTTTCTGGTGCAGAAGAATCGAATGTAGAGCAGTGGGAGTTGTTTTTGATGGTTCCTATCGAAGAATTTCAATTATTAGCAGCTGGTTTGGTTGATTGGGAACAAAACCAGATTGAACAAGAAGGTTTCATTCGAAACTAGCTCAAGTCTATACAATGTAACAAGTCTATGACACTTACTCGTAGAAAAACGCAGTAAAAGCTTCGTTAAATATTGCCGTACCGCAAGAACACGAGCTAGTTGGCTGATCCAAAGCTTCGGAAATTTGTTTTGGAAGAATCTGGCTCTCCTTAGTGGTCACTCGCAAGCACATTTCCTTCAGGGAATTCACAGTATTTGATGACAATGTGAAAACTTTCTCGAGACTCCATGGAATGCTCACAATCACATTGTTTGTTAGCTTTATGTGGTTGATCCACTGACAGCTTTCAATGAATTTTAGCCTGGAAAGTTAGTTTTCTTGTAGACACTTCCGAGAAAGCTTGAAACAATGCAAGTATAACTCACTGCGACTCTAGCAATGCGCGCAACTCATTCTCATTAACCATGTAGAATTCCGACAAAGTCATGTTTGGTTCTATGAACGACACTGCGTCGTGGGGAATGCAATTCAACAAGGGATTACCGGTAAAAATTAGATTTTCCACCTTCACGGAGATCATCGAGGGCAGTACAGACAGATTGCAGCTTCGAAAACTTGCATTCACTAGATTTGGCATCATCAAAAGTTTATTCGGAACTTTGCACAATCGCGAACAGTCATCGAATGACAAGTGAAAAATATTCAAGCACTTCGTCAGCTCATTCGGCACTTCTGAGATAAGATTTCCATCGAAATTGATAAATTCGAGGCTTTGAAGATTTTTGATTGCTAAAAAGAAGAAAAGAAAATTCACCCTTGATCCACATTTCTCAAGTTTTCGCGCGAGTCACCCGTTGGAATGATTTCAATCAGATTTCTCGACACGTCCAAGTAGCACAGTCTGGTCAGTTGGAACAACGACTCCGGTAGAATCGTGATTTTGTTGGCTGAAGCGTCCAAATAGCTGAGATTTGCCAGCAACTCGATGCTTGGCGGCAGCTGATCGATGGCATTGCACGCGATGTTTATGTGGGTCAAGTTCTGCAAGCCAAGCAGCCACTCGGGAAAGCCCGTCAAATCGCAAAACTTCAAGTAAACTTGTTCAACCAAGTTCTCCGGGATGTTCTCGCGATCATAGGGCGAGTCTTGGTCGATCTTTCGAAAGCTGTAGTGCAAAGCAATTGACATTTTAATCAGGCTAGACTTGTTTTGGCGGAGTTCCCGACTTTAAACCTTCGTTGTCCGAAATCTTCGCGATACTAAAATAGATCTCGAGATACAAATGAAAGACGCTGTGAGAGAACGGATCGAATTTTCACGATCACCTGTGCCAGAGAAAATTTCCCCCACGTGATAGCGATCGCCAGAACATCACTGCGTGTATTTGTGAAGACCAAGTTTCTTTTACTTTTTTGACCGCTGAATGTCAATCTGTTGATGAACTGAGTGCAATCCTCGATTGATGTGCTCGAAAAAATAAATTTCTTGACAAATGTAGACTCAAAAATTTCTTCTCATTTTTCAAACATTTTCTTCCCATTTCTCAGACGGTTCCAAAAGCCAGGAATACTTCATCGACGCTCTTTGCCCTTTGATCGGATCAATCGACTTCAGCTACACGCTTCAAACGCAGAAAGTCGACCAGACATTCTCCCTCCAAGACTTGATTTCCTTCGCGTTGGAAAACTTGTCGAACAAGCAGCACGGAACATGCGTGATTGCGGCGACGATTCTCAGGCAACTGACGAACGGTTTGATCAAGCTGGACAAAGAAATTTTGGCGCAAAGGTACAGCGAAGACTTTACCGGAAAGAATGACGACGACGAGATTCCGGAGAACAACCATTGGCACATTCTGGATACGTTCAGGATCACTCTCGAGCAGTATCAAGGAGTTATGAAGGATTTCCTTGAAGGCTTCAGGTTAGAAATTACTTTGAATTGCTGTGAACGATCAACGAATTTAAATTTCTTTCCTTAAACAGCTTCAAAGTCAACGAGAACAACGATGTAGCTAGCGTTCCTTACAACGTTGCTTTCTCCTATCTGCTGCTTTGGCATTGCGTTCTGAACTTTTGCACGCAAGCACAGCAAGAACTGCGTTCGATCTACGCACGATGGATCACCGTTCATCAATACCAAGAGGTTTGCAGCAATAATTTTTATTTTTTCAGTTAATTTATTTATTTTTCCGAAGGTTTTCTTGACGTCATTGTTCAAATTGATGTCACCGGATGCCATCAGGAACCCTGATGCGTCGCTAAAATCCGGCCACGCCGCTTTCTCGACTTTAGAATGGAGTGCTATTGAAGGTGAGTTAATCTTGACGGCCGAACGAGACTTCCCATTTCTTCTTGCCGCCGGCGCCTGGAACACATTCTGGCATAACCGTTGCATTTTGAGCTGCAGCTTTCTTAGCAGCACGTTTGGCCAGTTTTTCGGCCTTAGTTTTTAACTTGGCTTCTTGTTGAGCGTTTCTGTCAGCCAACTGCTTTTGATAGCCCTCGATCTTCGCGAAAATTTCGTTACAATCGACTCCTTCCATGTTCAGTTGCGAATTTCTCAAGATATCATCGCAACTGTCGTGCGGTGACAAACAGTCTCCAAAAGACACAGCATCGTCGACATTCTCGTCGCCTTCTACGTCCTCAAAAATATCGTCACCTGACTCGGGTTGACGTTTGAAGCAGTTCTCGATCTCGTATTTGTCTCTTGCGCAATCTTCAAGACAATCGATTGACATCTCAATTCGGGACTGCTGGCTTGCTTGGTCAACGATCTTCTCAACCCGATGCGCTGCCTTCAACGCGATCTTGCTCAAAATGTGCTTCGGCAGCTCATACGGAATCTGATCGGGGTTTTGATTTATCAACTTAAGCAAGTCGGCGTGGATGTCTCGATAGTAAGTCGAGTTCCTTCGCAACGGATCCATGTTCACCATCGCAGTGCGCATCGACGACAAAACACCGTTCAAATTTTCTTTGCACGCCTTCTCCATGACTCGCTGCGATTCGAGCTTCTTCTCGCGGCACTCTTTGTTCCTTTGCTGAGTGTTCGCTTCACTCATCGCTCGCAGCATGTCCTTCGGTGCCATGTAGTCGCGCTTGGCGATTCGATTCATCATCGTCTCTACCCGGAAGATTGACATGTTGCAAACGTTCTCCGCGTAGATTTTTTTGGGCTGAGCAAGATAATTGATTCGGTATGAAGCTGGAGGGATGTTCGGAATCCGTTGACAAGGGCACGAGGCCGTTCTTCGCATGTAGTTGGACTGTTAGTAGAATGAATTGTCAAATCAAAGTGGATTTGAGACTTCTTTCATGTCTCACCCCTTTCGGCTGTGCCAGGAAGTTCAAGTAATCATCTTTAGCTAGCAGTTCTCGGTCAAGGATGAAAGCTTTCTTGTTAAGATCGCTGCACTTCATTTTTCACGACGAATTTAGAAACTTCCAAAAAGAAATGAAAATTCTAAGCTAAACCTTTCTCAATGTTGACTGAAATTAAATTTCTATTTTAGAATCAAACTTGGACATCGGAAGATACGCTGCTTTCATGTACACCGAGTGTTTGCGAATAATTCCAGCTGTAGTTCGCAAGTGGTGGCACTCACTGAACAGCCGCGATGCACAGATCGTCGAGAAGATCACTCAGAATTACGTGTCGCCGATCTTGTGCCAACAAGACTTGACGGTGCTGACGACTCGCAAGGAAAAAGACGGCAAAGACAACATGCACATCAGAGTTCTGATTCAAGCGCGTGAAATCTTCGCAACTTACACTCTGGAAGAAGCTAAAATGGAACTAAGCATCTGCTTGCCACCAAACTATCCTCTTGGTGCCATCAAAATCAACTCCACTAAGCACATCGCTGGAAAACTCCAAGCCCGCGAGATCGTCAAACAACTTTCGATCTACTTGACACACCAAAACGGGCGACTTTACGACGGAATCTCGTTATGGAAACGCAACTTGGACCGAAAGTACGAAGGAGTGGAAGAATGCTACGTTTGCTACTCGGTGATCAATCAGGAAACCTGCCAGCTGCCGCGATTGACGTGCAAGACTTGCAAAAAGAAGTTCCACAGTAAGTTAAAGGCTTGTTTTGATGTACTTGGGCTAGTCATTAACAACATTTTCCCTCTTTCCAGGCAATTGTCTCTACAAATGGTTCACCTCGAGCAACAAATCGACCTGCCCGCTGTGCAGGAACATCTTCTAAGGCTAAACGTTTCATCAATCAACTCATGTTAAAGACATCAATCAACACTTAAGCAATCCAATGTGCAAGTCACATCGCAGAGCACATCAACCGACACCGAAACTCTTGCATTGATAACTCAAACTTGGCTCCAAATTTATTCAACAACGTGCTGTGGCTCTAAATAACAAGGAACACTGCTTAGCTGGCCTCTGGCTTGCATTTCTTGCTCCTGGGCTCGGGTAACTGTGCGTCATCTTGGAAGACATGGTTATCCAGCTTCTTCGTTCCCGGTCGCAATTTCAATTCTGTAGAGATTAAAATCAAAAGTAAAAAAGTTTAAATCCAAGACAAGCCGTTCGTATACCAAAAGCTTCCTTCTCCGGGCTCTTGACAGCTTGCACAACGTGCATTTTCAGAATGTCACCAACGTCTTTCGCTACTTTCAGCTGCTCGACGACGTGATCGTCTTCGTTTATCACTTTATTCTTCTTGAACTCATGATTTATTTTTTCGCGAGCTTCTTGCAATGCGCGGATGTCATCGATGAACGTCTCTTGCGTGATGCGATGCAGCGCCTTGAAGGCCTTCAGAATCTCCCTTCGAGACATTGCCACCTCCGTTCGTACCGAAATTACCTGGTAAAGTATTTCCAGGCAAAATGCCTTCTTGTTATGAAGTCGAAGGTTTTATTCGGCAGTGGCGGGGGCCGACTTTTCAGCCTACTGCGCAGTCTGTCAAGTTTTATCCAACTTCAAACTTTCAAACTCTGAAGGAGACAAAAAAAATTCACTTTCTCAAATAATTTTTTGACGCTATGTGGCCTACATCAAAAATCAATGGCTGCGTCTGATCACCACTCGAAGTCCCTCTCTACCACTCACAGTATCACGTTTACAAAGCCCACCGATGCGTGAGTATACCGTCGCGAAAAATGACTGGCATTGTTTTGGAGGTCCTTTGAAGCTCATGGTGTCCATTCGATTTTAGCTTCCAGGATATGACCGCTTTCTCTCCGCCAGTCGACAGTTGGATTATTAGTTACCCTACGAAGGAAGAAACAAGAAAATCTATGCGCGTACCTGCTGAAAACCAACTGAAAGACCCCTGTCGCAAGTACATCCAAGGAAGCGAAATTACAGTCAAGTCAAGCAAGTCTCTCGGAACGGATGACCATTTCAAGTCGGCAGTCTGCTCTAAGAATCTGCTGAAAGTGTGTGAAAAGTTGATGGTGAACAAAGAATTCGTGACTCTCCCGACCAACGATACTGCGGAAGATGACTTCGAAGAGTTGTCTCTGATGAACGAGAAGAGTCGAAGCGATTATTTTAGAGACAAGCACCAGAGAACTCGTCTCGATTCACAGTCATTGCCAGCGTCCCCCAAAATGGAGCGGAAAAATACACCAGCAGAGTCGAAGGCCATCACTCACAACCCGTATTTCACGGTGACCAAGTCGCAGCCGCGGACAGAGTCGAGTTTGTCGTTCTTGACCAGCCTGTTTGGCATCACTGGCGCCAGCAAAGAAGTCGCAAAGGCGAACCTGACTCAGAAGTTCGAGCATGACAAGAAGGAAGCTGAGAAGCCAGTCATGGAAGCTCTAAAGGAAGGCGCGCCCCGCCGCATGCTGACTCCAAATCCACACGAATACCGTGAAATGAACATTTTCTCACCAACATCGATGTAAGGTGGCCTCGGCAGCCCCAATTTTGTGAACAAATACCCGAAATTTTTTTTTCACCTCGCGAGATATTTCGAAACAAACCTTTGCGTTTTGACCTTCCGAGGGCCTCGTTAAGTGAAAGTATTAGTTGAATTTTAGTTGATGGAACGTTAGGGTTTCAGTTATTTTCGATAAGTTTATATGTCAAGCGGCATGCTCACGAATCTTCTTTTATTAAAATTTACTTTGAGTTGGAATCCCAAGACAGGAAACAGCCCGCCGGAAGTGTCAGGGGCAAGTTATTTTTTCGCTTTTAAATTTATGTAAATACAAGAATTTATTACTTACTACTCAAATCCAAATAAATCAAACAGGAAATTTAAGCATCAGCAGCGAGTGTGTCAACAGGGACTGGAAGGGATTTTCTGTCGGTTTTAGGTCACAGATGTGGAGATTGCTCAAAAATCGTTCTAATTGGATTCGAAGACAGCAATAAGCGCTTGTTGATTCATCTCAAGGTGACAATCGTTGTGTCAACTCGTTCTGTAAACATTTTTCTAAGTCATCGTGTTGAAATGCCTTTGTGATAATATCACTTCGAAAATATCATTTGACAAAAGAAAAAAACTTCTTTTCATTTCTGACTCATCACGACTTCTTCTTTGTGGGTTTTGAAAGGCTTCAGATTTCAGTTGAGTTTCGAGATAAAGCTTTGATATCGCTTGACTTGACTTATGAGAATTTGACCCGAGATGAGTTCAGGTCACTGGAGAAGACATTGTTCTTGTGTTTTTGTGGTCGACTTCGGGAAAACCAGGTCTGATCTCATCACATCGTTGAGAAACCAAGAAGATTAATGCACTAATTCAATGATTATTGAACTCAAGATATTGATGAAGTTAAGTTTCTATGACCAACAGACCATCACATGTCTTCAAGTTCATTTGAAAAAACTTCATCTCCAATGCCGCCAATAATTAACAGTCAACGTTTGAAATTTCCATTTAATTTTCATTTATTTTTTTGAATCTTATTTACAAACTTTTAATTTGTATCTCGTTCAATACTTTTCTTTACAATATTTCTTTGAATCTAAAAGCTTTCTTTACGATTTCTTCTACAAAATAATTTTCTCTTTAAAGATTTTTTAAATAAATTTTAACCACGACGTTTTTCAGCTCATCGTTTGCTTTCGCGTTGATCCCGATTCAACTTCGACCTCGTCGTCTCGTGTCTTTTTAAATTTAATTTGTTTAAAGTTCTAAAAGTGTCGTTGATTTAATTTTTAATTTTTTAAGTTCAACAGTTTTGCTTTCTCTTGATTGATATTCATGAGTGAAGAAGAAATTTTTATCGTAGGTACAATCAGTGAACCTAAAGAACCGAGAATTTTCGACTTTCTAACAGCGTAATTAAATATTGAAATACTTTCGCGCTTTACTTGAAGCAGAAAAATCTTAGAAAAAATATAACATGACGGACACCGCTAGAGATGGCACCGCAGCGCCTATTTTTACTTAAGTTTTCACAGTAAATCCTTTAACTTTATGTTTATTATAGCTTTGTGTGTGTTTGTGTGTGGGTTGATTTTGGTTGGTGATTATCAGACGAGTGTTCAGATGCAAGTTCAGACATCGTGGTTGAAGCAGACTCGAAGCTTCACACTTCTTTCTAGCTAAAAACCACTTGTATCCAACCTTGCATCAGTCTATCCGGCTTCTTATAATTGTTTTTCTGCCTGTAACAATCTCCTCTTAAATAAAGAACTTTCGCACCTCTCGAATTATTAAATAAAAACAGATTTTCTTCGAATGGAAAACAAAATAAAAACAACTTGTTACGTCAGCAATAAAATTAATAGGAAATTTTTTTCTCTCGCACTCCGTTGAGCTGCCATTTCACTCTTGTCCGAATCCTTCGGTCTCTTCAATTGCGTAGTTCAGCTTCTCGACGAGTTGATCGTAGCTTTTATAAGGCGGCAAATCTAGAATGATCGATCGATTAAAATTTATTTGACGACGTGCCTTTATCGCGCAATATCCACGCCACTCACCTAATCTGTTAAAGCAGGTGTGCGATCGAGGTAACCAAGTGTCCTTTCCGACTTTTTCAATGCAGAAGCGTTGCGGGCCATTCGATCCCATAAGTTCAGCAAAGCCACCGACTGGAACACGGCACGTGCCAGTCACAAACTGAAGAAGTCTTGCGCGCTTCTCGTTGTCAGTCTCACGGACGAACTAAAAACAAAGACGTTAATCGAATTGAAAGCAATTAAAAGTTAGTTCATATAATTTACCTGCCAGAACCACAGCACTTGCTTGCTATTCCTATTGTAGTGACGATAAATCGAGTTTCTCTGCCAGTCATCGACGTCAATCTCTTGCATTCCGCACAACATCAATTCCAACTCGCGCTCGTCGAAGTATTTCAGCCACTCGAGCGGCACAACCTCGTTGAAGCCTTCCAAGAATGTCTTGGTCTGTTCTTCAATTCCACGCGTCATTCTCCACTCAGTCATCAGACTCAGGTATTCCTCCTTGTTCTCTTCATTCACCTTCTCCTTATCACCATTTTCCTTTAGTTCGTGGTGGATGATCTGCCCTAACACTTCAAAGTCCACGCTAAACCAAAGCTCGAGCCCAACTTCGTCAATATTGTTGTCGCGCACCCAGACCAGCGAATTGTAGAACTCCGGGTCGATCGACTCAATGTCTTTGGTTATCAGCTTCTTGTTCAGCATCCGCTTGTAGAACGGCATTGTGAAGCCGCTGTAGATGAAGCGGCCGTGATAAAGCGCCATTGCGATGAAGCGTCCGATAAACTTGAAGTATTGCAAGTGGTCGGGGTTGACGTAGCTCGCCGGGTTGATCTGGAGTGAGTAATTTGATTTGTTCGCGTACTCGAAAAGGCAGTACATCGGGTTGAGAACTTCGTGGGACAGTAGGAAGAACCATTCGCGACTGACACCGCCGTAATCCAGGCCTTCTTCGCCTCGGAAGATGATGTAGAGTCGTCGTCGCAGCTCGTAGGCCGGCAGCCGCATGATCTGGTGATAGGAGTCCTCAAAAAGTGTCTGTCGAGTCAAAGTGATTTTGATGTGGCTGGGCAGGGCGTTCGATTGACACAGGTAACGGAACTGACTCAGCTTCCAGCGGAAACTTCTCTCGTAGGCTCGAGGAACGCCGTAGACACCTTTAGCACCCTTTGGTGCTCCCGGTCGTGGGTCTTCGAATGTTGTACGTCTCGTGTTGTGGTCGACAAAGAATCGCTCACCAGTGGCTGTATAACGAATTTCCCAGCCTGCCGGCAATGGCCCTTCGCCCATCAAGCTGACTTCCTGACCTTGCGTGCGCGGATCTTCCCACTGAGTCGTTCGGTTCTTGTGATTCACGAAGTAGACGCGATTGTCAGGCTGCACGCGCTTCTCCCATCCATCGGGCAGTGCACCGAGACCGTCGACTTCGTCTTCTTGCACTGGTGCTTGGGTTGTGTTACTGGCTTGAGCGTGTTGTGGATACAAGAAACGTTGGTTGCCTTGCGTCATCACATGCGCACGTTGTCCTTGCCAATGCGAGAATTGCATCAGACGTTCGCTGTTCGGTCGTTGCCAAGTCGTGGTTCTCGTGTTGTGATCGACGTAGTAAACACGACCTCTCGGATCACGTCGGATTTCCCAGCCTGCCGGCAATGGGCTTGGCTTTTCCCAGTACGTTGATCTCGTGTTGTGATCGACATAGTAGCGACGACCATAGGGATCTGTTCGTTTTTCCCATCCAGCAGGAACCGGTTCATCATCGTTTTCATCGGCGATGTCTCCGTTAGGAATTGGCTGACCATCGGGGCCGACGACCACTGGTCCTAGCTGTTGATTCGGTTCGATGGAGTTTGTATAAGCTGGGGCGAGTCGTTGATGACTCGGTGGTGACGGCTGCTGGGTTGGGCTTGGCGCTCGGTCCCAGTTTAGGAATCCACTTGTTCGTCTCACAGCTCCGGTTGATCCCGAAGGGCTCTGAATACTTGCTACTGATCCATTTGAAGGCAACTGTGCCATGACATTAGCAGGCGACGACGGTGCAGCTCCATTCACTGCAGTAGTTGATGACGAAACACTTCCATTGCTGCCTCTCAGTCTCATCCTGGACCTGATGCCACCGTTCAATATCGAGCTTCTCACTGGATTTCCATTTTGGACGGCTTCCGGGTAGCTTGATCCATTTTGCACAACCACCGACGACATTTCAATCTTCAACCCGTTCAACACCGTGACGAGTTCGCCATTCTTCAGCTGTCGACCTTCAGACTTCGAGTCATAGAGCAGGTCCATGACGAGTTCGAGGTTCTCGCACCTTCCATTGTAGTGTTGCAAGATTTGCGACAGGTGCACTGTCTGTTCGCCCATCAGCGCGTCCTTCCGGAATGTGGAGTGATCGTAGACTCGGAACTGGAGGATCGAAGACGGCGTCACGAGAACGGTGAACGTGTCGTTCCATTTTGGTAGATATGTGTTCTTCTGGGTTTCGGTTTTCCGCGCCGGGTTGGCGTCGATGGACAGCTCACAATAAGGATTCGGCTTTAGGAAACTGTGGTTGCGCAATGACGCGTGTTCAACTGGAAATAATCAATGTCAATTACCTTCCCTGATTGGTTAATTAAAGTGTCTCACTCGTTATTGATAGCTGATGGAAGCCCTGATTTGTTGATGTCCTCGCTGACGACTCCGCCATTGTGATAAATTGATTTGATAACACTCAGCACGTCTCTTCTTCAAATATTAATCGTCATCGTAACTGCTGGGACAGAAGGAAAAAATTCACAAATAAATAAATTAACAATAATTATTTGAATAATTGATGGATCACGTTGATGAATTCACTTGGGGCAGGTGAATAATGACGTCGGATTGATTTCAGTGCCTTGCGGCCGTCATCAAATGTCCTTGAACTGACAGAAAACGTGCATTTCGAAGCCGCACCACTTAAAAGACGCTCGTTTGACGTCACTAACCAAGGCTTCCCTTCCGTTTTCTCTTTTTCTGTTTGTTGTGTGTCGCAACATGATGCTTGATGACTGTTATTTATAGAACTGCGCGATATACCTTCTCTCTCAAGCTACATAGATACTAACAATCCAGAGGCGTGTACAGTCAATATTTACATCTTCAAGGTCGACAGATTCGTCTTCAAAGTGAGACGAGATAGGCGAAGCCCTGCCTTGAGGCCTGATCATCACCGCATCTGATCTATCGCTCGAGTGATTCGGAATTGCTTGTAAAGCTTTGGTTGTTTTGTTCGCACTTTGTTGGGAGTTTCTTATCTTATCTACACAGCTAAAGCTGGATCTGAACGGAATTCACTTTTCCGAACCTTTATCTGCGTCTGAGGAAAGGCGAATTTTTATGCACAACTTGATTACGGGATTTATCGAGTGACGGAATGAATCACTGTCGGGCTTTAATGAGGATGTCGGATGATGGAAAACTTGGAAATGCTTAAAGCCAACAGGTTTCAGGTTTGACTGCGACGGAAATCGATTGGGAGCCGTTGGATTCACCAATTGCCCGTGAATTATTGACGTTCGAGCGATTACCGCACCGATTTAGGGCCCCATTAACAAATAATTAACTTTTGTTGTTGTTTTCTTTTTTACCTAAACTTTTCTATTTCACAATCAAACTGCAATTCACTTGCGTGGTTGATTTCACTCCGCAGCCCGTCCTTGGCCACTCATGCAGGTGGCACTTTACGCGAATGCACTTGAATTTAACGCGAGGAAGCTGTGAAGAAATATTTTCAAAATGATTGGAGAACTGACGCGAACTATAGAATTTTGATGCGATATTGACGCGAAGTGTTGGGCGAGCGACGAGTCGAGCGAGGGGCACAAAGTTGTTCAATTGAAGCAAAGAAATTATCGAAGCGTTTCTTACCTCGTAAGTTGTCATTTTATTTAATCCGTTATCGAGTCGAATCAAGCTCTAAAAACACCTTAAATCGATTCACAAACCCACGATCTTCGAGAGCCGCCATTTGTGACTGACGAAATCGCGAATTTCAAGACTTTGTGACGCTTTGAAAAACTGTCATTTTGGCGGTATCTCCATCTCTCTCTGGCTTTCAGTGAAAAATGTGCTTCCATTAAAGTGTTCCGTTTTTTCCGTTTATTGTAGCTATACAAAGTAAACACTATACAAAACAATAATCAATCATGGCCGACAACGACGATCTTTTGGACTACGAGGATGAAGAGCAGACCGATCAGGTTGTGGCCGAAGCCGGCGAGAAGAAGGACGTCAAGGGAACGTACGTCTCGATCCACTCGTCGGGATTCCGCGATTTCCTTCTCAAACCAGAAATCTTGAGAGCCATCGTCGACTGCGGCTTCGAGCATCCTTCTGCTGGTGAGTTTTCCAATGCATTTGCTCTTAAAGTTGCATCAAGTGATGAAATTACTCGGATAGGGACATCTGAACAAACACTGTCGAATTCAATCCGTACTGACAACGTCAAGTCACTTTATTATTTCTAAAAATAACATCACAAACTAAAATCATGCATTTCCCTCAATAGTTCAACACGAATGCATTCCACAAGCCGTTCTGGGCATGGATATCTTGTGCCAAGCTAAGTCTGGTATGGGCAAGACTGCCGTGTTCGTCTTGGCAACACTCCAGCAGCTCGAGCCCACCGACAACCAGGTCTACGTGTTGGTCATGTGCCACACTCGCGAACTGGCATTCCAAATCAGCAAGGAGTACGAGCGATTCAGCAAGTACATGTCGGGCGTCAAGGTGTCAGTTTTCTTCGGCGGCATGCCAATCCAAAAGGACGAAGAGACTCTTAAGACCACCGTTCCTCACATCGTCGTCGGAACACCCGGTCGCGTTCTCGCTCTCATTCGCAACAAGAAGCTCAACTTGAAGCACTTGAAACACTTCATCCTCGACGAGTGCGACAAAATGTTGGAACAATTGGGTAAGTTGACTGGTACGGGAGGGTTATTTTGGGGTTTTAAGTTAAAATGATGATACCTTTAGATAGGGACATATGAATTATTCTTGATTATTTGTCTTAACTGGACCCAGAGATGGGTTCAAACTGATCAATTCTTGAAGAATTTTTAAATATATGGCAAACAAGCACTTGATCTAACTAGTTCCCGCCTTTCTCCTCCACAGATATGCGTAAAGACGTGCAAGAAATCTTCCGCAGCACTCCCCATGGCAAACAAGTCATGATGTTCAGCGCCACACTCAGCAAAGAAATCCGCCCGATCTGCAAGAAGTTCATGCAGGATGTAAATTATCGCGTTCCAAGTATCACGTAACATGACGAAAGAATTCCGAAAATTCGCGGATGGTGAAATCGAAAATAATACAAGACACTCGGTCTCTGGAATAATAAAAGTCCAGCTAATAGTCGAACCGATAATACAAGTCCATGTCCACACGATAATACAAAGCGCATAATACATCACCCGATAAAATGATAAGAATCGCCACCCAGAGACTGTCGCGATGATTAAAACGGGAAATTTCAATAATTTGGGGAAACAATTGGGGTTGAAAGTCACACTAAAACGACGAAGCTGACCGACGAGAACGAGGAAGTCAACTCAACACCTCCAGTGATGGTGAAGATTGAAAAATATTCTCGCCATGATTTCATCTTAATTTTCTTCTTTTCCACCTTTGCAGTCGCGTGACAATTGACAGAGCCGCACTTTGCCGGCATTTCCAAACTCCCAGCGTGCTAAAACCCGCCGTGGAGTCACAAATTGCTGAACTTAAATCTTTAGACTACCAGTTGATGGTACCTACACTGATCCCATCACCGTCCCCCGCGCGCATTTTTCGCTTTTTTCGTCTTCTCTCATGAAAGTCCTGTCACCGATCCACCCGCTAATCATTTCTTCTTCCACTCTCTCGTCTCCTTTAGCCGATGGAAGTCTACGTCGACGATGAGACCAAGCTGACACTCCACGGATTGCAACAGCACTACGTCAAGTTGAAGGAGAACGAGAAAAACAAAAAGTTGTTTGAGCTTTTGGACGTTCTCGAGTTCAACCAAGTCGTCATCTTTGTCAAGTCGGTGCAGCGATGCGAAGCTTTGGCAACTCTCCTCACCGACCAGAATTTCCCTGCCATCGCAATTCACCGTGGAATGCCACAGGACGAACGTCTTGCCAAGTATCAGCAATTCAAAGATTTCCAGAAGGTAAGATTTTGACAAGTTTAATGAACTTCGTGAGATTAAGCTTGAACATTTTATTTAACAGCGCATCCTCGTCGCCACAAATCTCTTCGGTCGCGGCATGGACATTGAGCGCGTGAACATCGTGTTCAACTACGACATGCCAGAAGACTCGGACACCTACTTGCATCGTGTCGCTCGTGCCGGTCGTTTCGGTACCAAGGGACTCGCCATCACCTTCGTTTCTGATGAGAACGACGCTAAGATCCTGAACAACGTGCAAGACCGCTTCGACGTCAACATCACCGAATTGCCAGATGAAATTGATCTCAGCTCTTACAGTAAGTCTTTCCGTTCATCAATTTGATTGACGTCATTCTAACTTCATTTCTTATTCATCACCAGTCGAAGGCCGATAAACAACGCAACAGCTACAAAGTGGACCCAAAAGCTGCTCCACAAGATCGATGTTTCACCGGGCCATCCCAAAACCGGATACGTTTTACTAGAATTAAGAATTTTCCCTTCACCAAAACAATTCTTGAACTGAAACTTTTTGCATTTTCCACAAGTGTGTGAAGCAATGGATAAGTAAACCCGAAGGAGACACATTAACAATCCAAATCGATGTAATTTTCAACCACAATCCACAAATTAACTGAAAAATTTAATAAAAACATGAAACTTTTCTCTTAAGGACAAGCAAAGCTGGAAATTTTATTCGTTGCGCCTAATTCACTCTTATCACAATTCAGGGCCAAGTGATCCTACGTCGTTCACCATAAGCACGGGATTTTGTAGCCATCGAAAGCGATTAAGTTCCTTTCCGCGTGGGCTCCAATAGGGGCTGCGACTGCAACTGCTTTACCATTGTCTGACAATATCTGAGTCGATGAAGAGCCGTCGGCGCCTGTTTTGGTAATTGTCGTCTTCGTTTCTCCGTCTGCGGTGCGTTCCGTCTTGCGAGTCTCGTAGGATCCGTCGTGCTTTCTGATCGAGATGACTGTTCTGCCCCAAGTGGTGCCTGAGGTCGTGGGAAGATCGAAGGGCGGAAGCCCACCAAAGTGGTGTGGCGAAGCTGGGATCTTCTGAACCTTCTGCTGCTTGCGTGGCTTGACTGGAACGACTTCTTCGCGGTAAGTGCCGTGGATGATGTCTAGAATTTTGTCTTCGTCAGACGATTTGACTTTTTTCTGGATTGGAGCCGTTATTTTTCCGATCGGAGCGATGTTAGGTGAAATTCTCTTGAGTAACGTGTCCAACTGGTCTGCATACTTTTGGTCATCCAGATCGCGGTCAGTTTTCTGACGGAACTCGTTGTACTTGTTCTCGAAGGATTTCTGGCGTTGCGATGAGTCGGGGTCATCCTCTACGTCTTGCATCGCCTCGAGAATCTCTTGAAACTGCTTCATGATGTCTGGAGGGAACCCGTGGAAATTGAATGAGTTGCCGTGGAACTCGCTAAAAAGATCCTCCAAGTCCCAGTCGTCTTCGTCATCTGTATTATCAAACTTTTTGAAAAAGTTTGGTTTCTTTCTGTAATTGCAAGATTAGCGTTAGATTGATCCCGTGACGACTGCTAGTTAGCTCACCGTTTCTTATCCATTTCGTCAGCTGAGCCATCGCTGAAGTATTTCTTAAAGGGATTTTCCATTTCGCAGCGAATTTTGACAAGAAAACCAAAATAAACTTTGCAGGGCTGCAGTGGATATTTAGGGTCGAGTCGGGTCGAGGCGACTTTGACAGAACTTGTACTTGTTACGTTACAACTCCAATGTTACGACTGCAAGTCAACCCAGCCGCGGAGAAATAATTTTCGTGAAAAATGTCTTGTCTTAAAAAATTCGTAAGTTTGCCACAGCTGAGCTACTGGAGAAGTGCACGGCTTATCGGGACCCAAGCAACCGCATTGCACGCAGCTGATAAAGGAGCTGAAGTGACACACACTGGCCAGGTACGGTTAATAAATCGATTTTTGTTGTTGTAATGTGATTGAATAACATTTTGTTTACATCGCGTTTTAGACGTACGACAAGGATGATTATAGAAATGCCCGCTTCGAGAACGCCGCCAAGATCGTCAATCCCCGCTGGGCCATCGACCTAGTCGCCGAAGAGCCAATCATCGAGTGCAAAGAGCGAGTCGTGGCTTGCACTGGCGGCGACGAACATCTCGGACACCCGAAAGTCTACATCAACTTGGACAAGCCTGGATCCCAATCATGCGGTTACTGCGGATTGCGGTATGAGAAGAAGGATGGCCACCATCATTAGCTTTTAGAAGGGCCACGCGTTTAGTCTCCAAATGAAAACATACAGAAAAATATTCTACTAAATTGTTGTGCAGAGAACGGTGAAATAAAAGCCCGATGAACTGGATGTGCTCGATTGTTCAACAAAGTGTTTGTTCCAGTATTGCTGATGTGATTGCTCTGAATTACAGGAAGGTTCAGGAAAGTTCCATCTGATCAAAACAACTATCACAAGAATCTACATCAATGTTCACCCGAATTTCCCCTCAAAATCAAACTTGCGCATTCACTCGAAGTTCAAAATCTCGTCTTCGTATCACAATCAACCATCCAACCACTCCAGTTCCAATCCAATTTTCGGAGAAACCACTCGTCGTCGAGCCTCTTCGTCAGAAACATCGTAAATTCATCAGATCACATGCCGTAAAAGCGAGCAAAGCTCTCTTCAATAATTCAAAAGTTTAATTGGCGCTCATGAATAAAACATTTTCTCAGCGATTACGTTACAATCTGATTTACCGATTGAATTTGTTTCGAGAGAAGGAGACGCGAGGTCGGAACATCGGAACAAGGAGCAAAGTTTTTGTTTGATCGGGGGAGTAAAAATGCTTCAATGTAATTAAACTTTAAAT